>JAVTVY010057473.1:0-29012 GCA_036873755.1 Hanleya hanleyi | reverse complement strand
GGCATTTATTACCGGATGGTATAGCCACGGTTTTACAAGCAACCCCTACAGTTCCACGTGGCCATGGGATACGGGGCAAAGATATTATAGTATTGATACTGTAATGAAACAATGCATAATATGATATAGCCAGAACGTAATAATTTTACTGACAATCGTTACGTTATTCCAATACAAATTTCCAGGTTAAAGTTGCTGCATTCTGTTTGATTTATAAATAAATTTGTGACCGATTCTGACACGTTCCAACAAGGACCAATATCAGTATGACAATGGGGCGTGGTTAGAAGGAATCACATTTGTCCGTACATTCCCGATTAGTTTAAATACATTGTTGTGGATTAACATTCTGGCGTGAAAAATATAAAAGAACAATGTTACCATATTACGCTGATGAATAATAAATAGACCCATCGAGCGCCGATTATTGAGACGTGCCAACAATGAATATTAATATGGAATTTGGGGCGTGGCTAAGAGAGAAAGGCTTTTGACAACTGTCTCGGATACACAGATAATGCAGCAATATATCACATAAATGGTAATTCTCCAAGCCGTCCATGGCCGAGTGAAAACTCTACCATCTATATCTTATCGGGACCCTTTTAAATCAGATTCTGCGATGGAAGAGTTTTCTCCCCTGGACCATGAGCTTTGTTTAAGACGAGGGAATTGTACCGATTTTTTTTTGCCACTGGCAGTATATTATTTTGTATGCCACAATGATGCACCGAAGAGGAGGTGAATTATTTTCCTTACTTCTTCGACCCCCTCCCCCTCCAATAAACCTAATTAAGTATAGTCTAGGTGTGGTATGAAATGAAAATTTGATTATTAAGTTAAATTAGCCGGTGCTAATGCCATATATGATGTTTCATGGTCAAATCCGTCTTTTTCGTCGACAATTATATTCTCTTATTAAAATGAATTATACACTCGTCGTGAAACGGTCATATAATGCAATTGTTAATTCTTCGTCCGCATTCTCCATAATGCCAAACTTTGGGTATATCTTACCCTCTGGGGCAAAAAGGAACCCTATTAATTTTGAGGCCACTGGTCAATACAAAAATCAGGAAATCTGTGACAATTATATGATGAAGTATGGATTGCGATGGTGAAGAAGAAGCCTATACTGATTTATAACCCTCGGACAATTTTGGCCAAAGTGTATTGTCTGCACGGTCCGTTCGTCTGTCTTTCGATCTTGCTTGTTAACACAATATCTCTTGAAGGCCAGTATTGTCTTCAGGCTTTCAGGTTTATGTAATCTAATTCATGTAAGACTGGCGATGGGTCAGAAGTTCATTGCAGATGACTGATCTTGACCTATTTTATCAAGTTCAAATTCTGGTACTGGTGATATCTTTCAAAGGTAACAGCAATTCAAATTCCATCCTTGCAAGTCAATATATCGATCGATCGATACACTGGCAGTTAACCATAGCAGTTCTGGATATATCGATAAAGGGGTTTCCTCCAAATCAAACCAACCAGTGAATGCGCTAAGCTAGCTGATTACGCCAATCGGCTGCGAGATATGAGGTGTGACGGGTTTGAATTTCATTGCTGGCCAAACTACTTTGATGTCTGTCTGAAACCGACATGGGAAGTCAAAGCAAAAACCCGCAGGCTTGGATACCAACATGCTAATTCAAAATAAGCGCGGGGGATGAAATATACGAGATTATAAAATAAAGGCAGCTACTCAAAAACTCTTGTGAAGATGTTCAAATTCATACTACATACACAACTGGTGAGCTTGTCGTAAGAGGCGACTAACTGGGGCACCCGTGGGGATCCTGGGAGTGAAAGGGAATAGAACCCCACCCGTGGGGTTCCCGGGTGTGAAAAGGAATATGACCCAAACGTCGTTATATGACTGAAATATAGCTGAAATCGACGTTAAACCATATTCACTCACTCACTCCTATGTACAATACACATCCAAATGGTGATTGAGGAGATAGTTGACCGACCGTGCCTGTTTTATTAAGGTCAAGTTCTAGTTGACGCGATATGTGTTCAGAGTATAGCTATAGACTCTTTTAGTTCATACTACTGCTGATGGGCTTGAAGTATATATTAGTTGACAGACCTGACTTATTTTTCAAGGTCAAATTCTGATTACGTACATAGTGATATGTTTGTAGGATTATATATCTATGGGTGTTCCATATTCAGACCAGATGTGACTGGTGATGGAACAGTTATTGAAAATGACCGTGACCTATTTTTTTCTAGGTCAAATTTAACGTCTATGTTATTAGAGCATTTCCACAAAGTGGATGCTCTTATGTTTTCATGAGAAACGGCTCCGCCGGATCCGCCGCCGCCGCCGCCGCCGCGACTTCAAACGTGAATATCTCTGAAACCGTTAAATATTTTCGGGTCAGACTTTGTGTGCTATCTCCTTAGGCCTGGGGAATTTGTCTGGTTGTGTTTTGATAGCCGCTGCTCACCACTAGGTGGCGTTGTAGTCCGAGCATAGGTGAACCTTTCTGTGACGATTTCGTCTGAACCGCTTGCCCGATTTCTTTGAAATTTTATTACAATGGTCTTGAAGGATAGGCAATGTGCTGAAAAGGTTTTGGTGTAGCTGGCGTAATTTTTAAGGCAAATTTTTTGCATCTCAAAAAAAAAGTTTTTCGTGAAATGAAAATTCACCAATTCGCTTGAAGAAATATTTGAAAACTGTTCTATTCTAGGTTGCCAAGCATAAATATAGGATTGCCGACAGGATAATTCCATTTCGGTGCGAACCAAATTGCCATTTAAATGAAAATCACATCTATCTGACTTGACGACAAAACCTCTATAACTATTATCATGATTAAAGTTTTTTCCAAATTGAACTCTTATGTGCCATCTCCCTAGGGCTTTAGATCTCACCCGCTCGTTTTTCATGACATTTGGTCATCACTAGGTGGGGCTATAGACATGAATGCAGGTAAACATGTGTAACATCATATCTTCTGGACAACGTGTTTGATTTCCATGTAATTTGGGTATAATGATCTTGCAAGATAGGCAAAGAACTGACAAAGATTTTGTTGGTGTTGGCGAATCATGGAGACTCATTTTTGTATTTCAAAATAATATTTTTTTTTCACAAAAACGAAAATTTGCTTCAGGGAAAAGTAATTCTGTTTTGCTGAACATGATCATAGCATTCCCAGTGTTGTAACTTACATCTCTTGTGAGCCAAATGGCCATTTTTTTAAACATATGAAATTCTCACGACTTGAGTCCAATATCTACATTCCCCAGGCCATGTCTGAGGATTTTGCTTCATCATGTAGGTTTGTGATATTGTTTATCATTGGATGGCACTATAGACAGTAAATGTTTTTAGCACAATCTATTGGCATTTAATCTGTTTATGAAGTTTATTATTGTCAGACAAAGGCCTGAAAGTTGGGTTTTTTTTTTTTTTTTTGGATTGAAATTGAAGGACCACCTCTCATACGGATTTTGCAGCCCATCAACATGATGTTTGATTTATATCTCATTATACATTCTTTTTTTTTCAATTACTAATTTTATTAACAGTATGGTTTTAAAATGGATTGAAAGGACATTGGTGCTGTTGGTGCTGGCATAGGGTAAAGTCAGCTAAATATATCTTAGTCTAGGCTGCATCATTGGATGGTCAGTATGGAGAATTTAAGGATTCAAGTGAGCTTGAAGTCAGGCCATTATATTCTGCTTTACCTGTCAGGCCTCATATTGAGGCCTGTATGTTGACTTTTCTGGTAATAAAACCTGTACTTATTGCATAATGCAATTTACATAAGTGGACTAGTACACCCCTTGTGTCAACAAAGTAAACACTTCATTTCCAGAATTAGTGTGATTTCTCTCTCCATTACTGATATAATAATTTGATCCTGTTCCCAAGTCCATTTCTTTATCTCCAGTGGCTGTGAAGGCTTGGGCTTCCAGATGTCTGGGGATGCATTCTGGCCAGTTTTCAATGAATAAAATCACAAATTATCACTCAGTTAATGCCATTGAACATTGTGTTGCATTTTGACAGCATAATTACAAATGCTGATAATTATTTCTTGCATTGAAAAAGTAGAAAGATTTTTGAAGTGAAACTAATACATACCTGCTATATGGCACATCCCACCGGGGAAATTTTTACATGTATATCTAATTGAAGTAATCCATTGGAACCACTGATGATTTTCCAATAATAGAGAAGAAAAGCAACTCCAAGTAGGGATGACAATTTCATTCTGTATATTTCACTGTTAGTTATAGCATCTTCAGCAGTGAGCAAAGTTACAAACAGCTCCATACGCACAGTATATACAAGGCATAATGTGATCTTAGCCAATACACATTTATGAATAGGTGAACCAGTAAATTATGTCATGCTGTCATTTTCAGAAATTTGTTAAATGTTAAGCAATGACCTGACAGCGATCTACAAATGGTGTAATTCAGGTAATACAATACACACTCTAGTTGATGAAAACAATACATAATCTTCTTATCTGGCAAGAACTAAGTAAACTGCACAAATGAATAAAGTATGGTGATATAGTGGGTATGTACCTACATTGAATATTTCTACATGTCATGAAGTTTGGATAAGGACTGTCATTTTAAGATAATATTGGTATAATTTTCTTGGCAATCCACATCAGAATTGATGGAATCCTACAAATGTAACTCGCATGTTTCATAATTGTATATTCCCATGCGAGTTACAACAATTGTGGAGTGTGTATTGTAACACCTGAATCACACTATTTGTAGATCGCTGACAGGTCATCGCTTAACATTTAACAATTTCTGAAAATGAAGGCATTTTAATATCCGTCCAACTTGATTGATATAATTTACTGCCTCACTATACATAATGTGTATTGGCTAAGGTCACATTATGCCTTGTATATATACTGTGCATATGAAGCTGTTTGTAACTTTGTTCAATGCTTAAGATGCTGGAACTATAAAATTGTAATCCCGGCTACTCAGAGTTGCTTTTCTTCTCTATAATAGAAGTAAAATGGTGTGTTTTGGTGCATTTTGACAGAATATTTAGGCTTTGAAGATGATATGTAACGATGCCCCCGATGAACTGAATTTTACATGTTACATGTATCTATTTGTCTGTCTGTCTCTCTGTCTGCCCATCTTTCTTGTCATACTACATATGCAGCTGGTGATGGATCAGAAGCCTAATTAATGAAATTGACTGACCTTCACCTGTTTTATCTAGGTCAAATTTATTATTAGAAAGGAGTGAAGATGGGCTCTCCAAATTCATCATACTTGTGCAATTGGTGACGGACTACAAGCCTATCCCAGTTGACTGAACCTATTTTCTCGAGGTTATATACTTTATATTATGATATACCATGAAATATAGCTAGGCATTCTAAATTGATACCACATATGCAACTGATGATGGACCTGAAGTCAATGAATAGGACTTACATTGACCTATTTTCTCAAGGTGAAAAACTATGTTAAGTCACATGTTGACTGCCAACATACACTCCAAATCTGTTTGTTGAGGCTGTGGTTGTCTTTCAGAACAATCTAGCGAATTTTGCATACATGTGTTCCAACAGCCCTGCCCCCTGTGCAGACCCTTTGATCTTTGGTATATGTTGGCATATGTGGAAAGTTGATGCTGAGTCGACATCGGGCCTTACAGACTAGTCTTTTGTGTTAAATGTCGTCATTTTCATCTGATGACGATACAGCTCGCCAATCCCCAGTGTACGAGTTGTCACAGCGAAACAGCTCACCAGTTACCAATATGCGAGTTTTCAGAGCATTTCCATCATAGCTCTAGATTTGTATCTAATACCACTTATGCCGGTGCTAGGGGCCGTGTGGTCATATCATCCAAGTTGCCACATGAACAGGTACAATAAAAGCGTACCTAAGATACAACACATATCATGAATCGTTAGATTCTTGGTATGTGCTTTAGAATAGGTTAACCGGTAGACTATGCTGAGAAGTCATGTGACTCTGCCAGTATGTCGGCACCTCTTACCACTTCCTTTATATGTGTTGTAATTCAACAGTAACTTGAATTATGCTGTATAGGTTGAGCTGTTGAAACATCCTCCATTTCCTAGCTCTGACATACTGCAAAATAGGTGCAAGAAAACGTCACTTTTTCTGTTGTTTTTCACATGACAATTGTCAAAGTTTTAGAAAAAGAAAGCTAAATATTTTTGGCTATCCAGAAATGAGAAGTTAATTGTAATCGTCCCTTTTGTCGTGGAGTCGACGTGAGAGAAAGCCCTGATCATTTCTATAAAGGTCCAGATATGAGTTGTCGGTATGAATATTATCTTGTTAGGGCAATCATTTATGCATATCGGAATAGGTCGAAATTTAGAAGCAGTTATCATGTATCGTGAAAACCACGAAATGGAAATTGAAATTAATTTATCTACATGAAATTTGGGGAATTCTGCACAATGATGTGAAAGAATGAATTGGGGTGATATGCAAGAGGTGGGAAAAATTGACGACGTCTGGTGTAAAAAACAATTGTGAACGTTTTAAGAAAACAAAGCTAAATGTAGTGAAATTTCTCCCGGACCACCTGTAGGCCACAATTATTGTAACTCCTGATTGACCTTTTTATCGTTAATAGACTGATTAATTCCAGTAATTTTAATGACGAAAGGCTTTAAAGAGCCGCCCACCGAGAAGACAATCCACCACAGTCAGACATGGAGCATCAAACACGTAGGAAAACGCGATGCACATGGCACAGTTTTTTCTTCCTGCAAGTGAACAAATCCGTGCCATAATTCTCTGAATTTCTCTGACACTTTTATATTTGTAATATCAGTCAAATAAATACCGGTATGATAAGTAATTTAGACATACAACTTCACTGTCACTTGATAACGAAATGTTGTCATCAGCGAAGAGTGAAAACTGCACGCCGGTGCATCGCGGGAAACAACTACACGTTAATTTATCGATATGCGTGACTGCTGTGGGTATTTTGACCCAACTCGAAGCCCGATGAGTATTTTCTTCAGAATTACATACAACAATAATCAGACTGACACGTCTAGCATTTAATAATGTTTCCAATCTTTAGATCGACTGACATTTTCTGATTTTCGCAGTTGCTGTTGCTTTTTTCCCTCGTCTGCAGTCGTGGATTTCAACTTCAAGAAATCTTACCGGTGAACGTTCGCCGTATAAATGACACGACGTAACCTTCTCATGAACGTAAAAGACGTACTCGATTTATTTCATTTGGTAAAGACTGAGAACAGAAACATTTTATTTGAGAGAAAACTGATCCTGAGGTTGCAGATATCACAGCACGGGTTTCGGGTTTGACATGTGCTATATGTGTATAGCACAGGCGGACGTCATGCTGCCCAAACTGGAGTGCTTCACCGCTGGATTTCTCACCTTAGTAATCGATCTTTTCATACTGAGAACTTCTAAGAAATGCCGAAACCCGCATTATCTATTCATGAATGCGGGTTTCAAAACACAGAATAATAAGGCCAGGATCCCCGACATGAATACAGGTTGTGCCCAAATTGGGGAGGTCCAAAGCCCTGTGAGTACTAAATGTGTTACAAAATTATCTGGGGAAATGCTCTTCGCCCGTGTTTCACACGAGCTTTCATTTTTGAATCATATAGCTAGACTATTTTGAGTCTCATAAGTTTTGATTTCTGCAAGCAAAGGTGTGCGCTAGCGTAAATATATTGAAGCCCACAAGCTAGGCTGGAGTTAGGCAGAGCACAAAGGATAAGATTTTCTTTGACAAATGCGACCTAATTGATGAAAGACCATTCACTTCCTCGCAGTCTCTCTCCCCCCCCTCCCCCCCCCACTTCAGTCTCGTGAATTATAATAGTTTATGAGAAAACAAATGATTGCAAAGGTTTCCGTAAATTTGGCTGCATTTATGAAAGAAAATTTGACTGCCCGCGGCTTCAATATTTGTTCAGTGTAATTGTTAAAGGCTGGGAACAGCTGAGCTGACAGCCCAGGGTAATGTGTCCCCCTTGTCTGGGATAAAGCATAGACGCATATAGGATAAAGGGTTAGGGGTATGGATTGAATCATTTACTGGGGGGACATCCCAGGGGATCCTCTAACACAGGGGGTCCTCTAACATCCATTTTGAGTGTGGAAATCTGAAATATACAGCTTTTAATGCCTTCCCGATTTCCAAAGTGAGCGGATATGTAACACGAATTAACAAACAGCTGTGGTCGTTTACCAGTATTCTACATGCTATAGCTGTATATTTGTCTTCGTATTTTCCTTAGCACAGTTGTAGACATCTGGAACGAAGGCTTTTGATGCCCTGTTGAAGCAGTATTTTTCTTCAAAAATAAATTCATTGTGATTTGAAACGAATGTTTTTCGTATTCAAAATAGCTTTATTATATAGCTTCGAATTATTGACCATCAGCAGGGAATTACTTGGGATGGCTCAATGTAACATATTTCATTGGCAGCTACTTTCAGTATTCGTGTCAGCTTGTTTCGATGCTGTCTTAAAATAAATAACTCAATTTCCACACGGTTGACAGAGCTGTTAGCGGTGAAATTTCAATTATACGATCAGCTGATTGGACAGAAGCCGATTGCTCCCAGACCGGAAGCGAGGTTGCTATCTTATGAGCACAGGCCGACAATCGGAACTCCCTAATGACCGTACCCGCTACAACGAACATACAGCTCCTTTCTGTTCATTGCGATAACCCTAAGCCTGTGAATTGAGCTGTATGAAATTCATCATAAGACGATCTGTTTTACGCCTAACAGCTACAGATCAATTTTCTGTCATTCGGTCTCCGATTTCCCCCTACTAATACTGTTGTTTCTTCACGCTATGGGTACAAAACAAATCGATTTGACCGGCTAATTGATGGGGCACGCCTTGGTGATTGGGTCACCCATGTGGGATAACGTTGGGTTAACAATGGTTATCTGTCAGGATGGGACCGTCGGGATTTAATCCTACCTGAAAACTCTAAATAATAAACACATTCGCGCTGTGTCAGTTCAAATCTCACTGGAAACCTGCTGGCTTCAGCCGATAACAACACTTCTCGTTTGAGTGATGTGAGCGGACTCTACGCGTATATGAACGCAAAGCGCATGGAGGAATTCTTAAGACATCACTTAGAATATAGACATCCGTATATTGCTGCTTGATCAACCCCTTTCACAAACAAACAAAGCTAAAATTCAAGATTTATAACACGGAGAGACAGACAAAGCGACATACAGAGACAGAGGCTCATAAAAAAGGTCAATATTATAAATGTTAAAGTAAATGCAATATCTCAATTGGGGTTGAAAGGATACAATTACTTAATTGTTAAATGCTGAAGTGTACGATAAAGAAGGTTTCCGGTTCGGGGTAAACCCGGTGGATGGATGGATGTACTTAGGGACTCGTGCAAACATACATGTATTATATCATCTTCTCTAGCCAACTGTGGACACTCTCGTGTTCTGGCACATGTAGGGACCGTCGTGATATGACTGAAACAATGTTGAAAACGACGTTAAATCCTACTTACTCACTTACTCTAGCCAAGTCGACGTACATCACCTTGCTCTGTACATTGCCTTGGCATACTTCTCTAGTAAAGTTGAAACGTTAATCCTCATTTATGATTGGATGCAGAGACGGCGTGCTGCATCCAATCAGAATGTGCGTTACATAGTAGTTGGTTTCCCAAGATGTCGGCGCCCAGTAAGAATGAGTTGTGTCGAATGTACGGGGAAATTCTATCGAAAAGATACAGGAAGAGCACTTTCACGGCCACTTTCGGTGTTTCTGATCAATTGAATCAGATTTTGGGAAACGCTGCAAGGTCGAGCGATAACGAATCGCCTCACGTATGTGTCGACTTGAGATCGAAGGGAAACAACTCCTGATGGCAAAAAGTCTCTCGCCGTTAAAACTTCCACTAGGTGGCGCAGAGCAGTATTCCTCTGCCACCAGCCAAGAATGTCAAGGCAGCGTAGAGAGCTTCGCGATGTAGTTGACTTGGCTGGTGAAGATGGTATTATATAAAAGACTCCCTGTTTTCACTTCTCAACCAAAATTGGCTTTGGGGTATTGTCGTCATTATGTATGTATGCCCATCCGTCCGTCCGTCCGTCGCCGTCTGCGCGTTAACACCATGCACAAGAAAGACTATGCTTAGGAATTCCAAAATTACATCACACATGCATATGATCATGGAACAGAAGCTTTTTGAAAGTCAGTGCGATTGACCTATTTTTCCCTGTGTCACCAGGTCATATGTCAAATTTCCACAAATTGCTTGTTACCACCACTTCTCAAGAATGATAGGCCAATGTAAACTGAACATATACCAGGCGCACATCTGGTCATGGGCTACTGCTGAAATTGGTTTTGGGGTACTGTCGTCATGTACGAACATCTCTGCCTGTCTTTTTTTCCGTTACCACCATGAATACTACGCCTCAACTTAATCACACATGTAGGCCTATACATGGTATTAGAAATCACCTGTTGCCACTAATTGCATTTTCCTTTAAATACATCCGAGGCCGAGGGGTTCCCAGTGCTTTGCAAGGTTCATGTTTACTCTGCTTGGATCATTGGATTATATGACACCCTGAACTCAACACAGACATTGTAGAAATAAACTTTATTATCAAAACTATAACTAGTAAATATGAAGATGTGACAAAATAATAATTGAACAAAGATTCAGTCAGTAAGGAAACTTGAACAATAAAATAGAGGCCTTTGGCCAGCGCTAAATATATCAACAACATTCTCGTGTAAATTCTCATTTACACGACAGTATACATTATTTAGTACAAAATTTTAGATACAGGTATATATATGTGTATCTAAAATACTGGGTAAAATCTTATCTAAAAAGATAAATATTTCACTGACAATGGTATATCAAAAGTGAATAGGCCGATGTATGAAATGTTAAGTATAAACCTCCGAAGAAAGAGAGACTTCAATGTGAAACATTTGATTAACAATTATCCAAAGGAAATTGGCCGATATATGATAGATAGACTGAGATGTAAAACCATTTCTACAGCAAAGGCACATACAAACATGAATAGGCCGATACAAAATCTATGGAGAAAACTCTGCTTTTGGATAGACTGAGTTGTAAGAACTTTTCCTTAACAAATGCACATACAAATTGAAAAGGCCGATGTATAAAAAACAGTAATTAGGAAACCTGCGTCCAGGTCCAGGTATGCTGAGATGTAAAAAAACATTTCTGCCACTGAATAGCCAATACATATAAGATAATATGCTGAGTTGTGAAAACATTTTTCCTCAACAAAAGCACATGAACTATATAGATAGTCTAAGATGTGAAAAATATTCCGCAACGAAAACACGTAAACCGAATATGCCGATATATTTATAAAACACTATAGAACACTCTAGGCTGAGATGTGAAACATTCACATTCCGGATAGGCCTATATGCAGAACACTCTGCGTCTAGATAGGCTGAAATGCAACAAAGGCATATACAAACCGAACAAGCCGATATACAGAAAAAATAGCATGCATAAAACTCTGCGTCTATAGATAGGCTGAGATGTAAAAATATTTCCTTATTAAATGCACATACAAAGTGAATACGCCGATGGATATAAAATACCGCCTCAAGCTCTGCGTTTCGATAGGCTGAGATGTAGAATAAATTCTCAATAAAAGCACATACAAATTGAATTCCGATATATGAAAAAAACAGTATGCAGAAAACCCTACGTCTAGATATACTGAGATGTAAAACCATTTCCGCAATAAAATCACACAAACTTAATATGCCGATACATATAAAATCCTGCGTCTATATAGATATGCTGATATGTGAACCATCTCCGCAACAAAAACACATAAACTGAATAGACCGATACATAGAAGCTATACTATGCAGAATACTCTGCGTCTAGATAGGCCGAGATGTAAAAACATTTCCGCAGCAAATGCACAAAGAAAATGAATAGGTCGATACATATAAAATACTGACCAGAAAACTTTGTGTCTAGATAGGCTGAGATTTAAAAAAAATCCTCAACAAAAGCCCATACGAATTGGAAAGGTCGATGTATAAAAAGATATTCTAATATGTAAAACGTTTCCGCAGCGAATGCACATACAAGCTGAATAGCTCGATACATTAAAATACCACGCAGAAAATTCTGCGTCCACATAGGGCGATACGTGACGTAAAAACATTCCCGCAACTAAAGCACATGCAAACTGAATAGACCGATACATGATACTATGCAGAAAACTCTACGTCTGGATAGGCTTATGCAGAAAACTCTACGTCTGAGATGCAAACAAGGCACAAACTGAATAGGCCGATATATGAAAAAAACCCCCAAAACAACACTATATGCATAAATCAAAACTCTGCGTCTGAGATGCAAACAAGGCACATACAAACTGAATAGGCCGATATATGAAAAAAAAACCCAAAACCCCAACACCATGCATAAATCTCTGCGTCTATAGATATAGACTGAGATGTAAAAACTTTCCACAGCAAAAGCACATAAACTGAATAGGCCGATAAATATAAAGTACTATGCAAATAGCTTGGCGTCTGGATAAGCCGAGATGTAAAATTATTACCTCAACAAAAGCAGAAACAAACTGAAGGGGCCGGTATATATAAATCTTATGCAGATATTCTGTGTCTACGATAACTGATATAAAACAACATTTCTGCAACAAAAATCACATAAACTGAATAGGCCGATATATATATAAAATATAGTTACCGAAAAATTTGCCTCTAGATAGGCTCAGTTGTAAAACACATTCCCACAACAAAATTAACCGTACATACAAACTGAATAGACCGACTTATGATATTAAACACTATATAAAAAAGCTCTGCGTCACAAAAGTACATAAAACTTTAACAGACGAATATAAAAAACATACAGGAAAAAAATGAAACGTGGAAACATTTCTGCAAGAAAAGCATAAACAAACTGATATGTTTGGTGCGTAAATCTCTGCGTCTTGATAGGTTGAGATTAAAACCGATACATAAAAAAATACTAATTGTGAAATATGGAATTTCTTAGCCACCATACAATTGCAAAAAGATCGACTTTTCATTTACCAATTTTATATAATTTGTGTGCATGTAACCTTACTATATTATGATGTGTTTTGACAAAACTATTTCCGAGATTCTATTTCATGACCCTTTAGGTCAGTTATTGTGAACATCTGCGAACACAGCTATTTGTGAGAAACAGTTATATAATTTTCAATTATATGGTTTAACATTGCATAGTTATGTAACTGCACTGAATTGTCCTGAATTTGATGTGCGTGTTTAGATAATAAGACAGATAGCCGAGCGGGAAGTCTAAACTGCACCGAAGGTTTGACGAGTCAGTTTGACCCTGTAATGTACTAGCATTGTATAAAAAGAAATGACCGGCAGGCAGACTAATTCAACATCATGTCTCGATGATAGAGGTACCATCTCCAATTTTGAAAGACATTTACAAATGGTTTGATGTTAATGAAGCTGTGTTGGTCTGCCTGCCAAATACCGCCGATCATTCCTAAGTTAGGTGGAATGAATTTACAATAAATCGGCTTAATATTCAGCAGAGATGGACTCCGTCGTTGTTGTATCCCGTATCATTTAAAGAGGCTATCAAGTCTTCGAGAAATCTCGTAAATCGGAACTGGAATCTATTATCTGGGTGTTATGGACACCATCACCCGAGTCAACAAACGACCTTGCATTATAACATCTTAAGATCGCGCACAAGCCCTTGTCGTCATGAAGACCGAAAATTCCATAATGGCGAGCGTTGCTTCAGGATAAAGAAAAATTTTGGATAAAACAACGACGCCATTATGGAATTTTCGGTCTTCAAGATGACAAGGGCTTGTGCGCGATCTTAAGATGTTATAATGCAAGGTCGTCTGTTTACTCGGGTGATGGTGTCCATAAAACCCACATAATAGATTCCAGTTCCGGCTTACGAGATTTCTCGAAGACTTGATAGCCTCTTTAAATGAGACGGGATACAACAACGACGGAGTCCATGTCTGCTGAATATTAAGCCGATTTATTGTAAATTCATTCCACATAACTTAGGAATGATCGGCGGTATTTGGCAGGCAGACCAACACAGCTTCATTAACATCAGACCATTTGTAAATGTCTTTCAAAACTGGGGATGGTACCTCTATCATCGAGACATGAGGTTGAATTAGTCTGCTTGTACGCACCGGTCGTTTCTTTTTATACAATGCTAGTACATTACAGGGTCAAACTGACTCTTCAAACCTTCGGTGCAGTTTAGACTTCCCGCTCGGCTATCTATGATGGCCGAGAGGGGCCATCGCGTCTTTCATTTCTAATTTAACGCGATGGAGCGATGGAGCTATGCGATGGAACGATGGAGCTATGCGATGCGCGATGGAGCTATGCGATGGAGCGATGGAGCTATGCGATGAAAAGTCGCGCTATGCGATGCGCGATGAGGTTATGCGATGGAGCTATGCGATGCGCGATGGAGCTATGCGATGGAGCGATGGAGCTATGCGATGGAACGATGGAGCTATGCGATAAAAAGTCGCGCTATGCGATGCGCGATGAGGCTATGCGATGGAGCTATGCGATGCGCGATGGAGCTATGCGATGGAGCGATGAAGCTATGCGATGAAAAGGCGATGGAGCGATGGAGCTATACGATGGAAAATCAGAAATGAAAGACGCGATGAAAATGCGATGGAAAATCAGAAATGAAAGACGCGATGAAAATGCGATGGAAAATCAGAAATGAAATTAAAGACGCGATAAAAATGCGATGGAAAATCAGAAATGAAAGACGCGATGAAAAGTCGAAAATGAAATTAAAGACGCGATGAAAATGCGATGGAAAATCAGAAATGAAAGGCGCGATGGAAATGCGATGGAGCGATGGAGCGATGGAGCTATGCGATGAAAAGTCATTGCGCTTGTTCGTTTACTTTCCAACAAGCATCATTCAAAATCTGGCTCTGTGTTCGGCTCCCCAACAAATATAAAATATCTATGACTGTGTTCTTGACATGATCAATTAAAGACGCGATGAAAATGCGATGGAAAATCAGAAATGAAAGACGCGATGAAAATGCGATTTTCCATCGCATTTTCATCGCGTCTTTCATTTCTGATTTTCCATCGCATTTTCATCGCGTCTTTCATTTCTGATTTTTCGCATTTTCATCGCATTTTCATCGCGTCTTTCATTTCTGATTTTCCATCGCATTTTCATCGCGTCTTTCATTTCTGATTTTCCATCGCATTTTCATCGCGTCTTTCATTTCTGATTTTCCATCGCATAGCTCCATCGCTCCATCGCTCCATCGCCTTTTCATCGCATAGCTTCATCGCTCCATCGCATAGCTCCATCGCGCATCGCATAGCTCCATCGCATAGCCTCATCGGGCATCGCATAGCGCGACTTTTCATCGCCTTTTCATCGCATAGCTCCATCGCCCCATCGCATAGCTCCATCGCGCATCGCATAGCTCCATCGCATAGCCTCATCGCGCATCGCATAGCGCGACTTTTCATCGCATAGCTCCATCGCTCCATCGCATAGCTCCATCGCGCATCGCATAGCTCCATCGCTCCATCGCGTTAAATTAGAAATGAAAGACGCGATGGCCCCTCTCGGCCATCATAGCTATCTGTCTTATTATCTAAACACGCACATCAAATTCAGGACAATTCAGTGCAGTTACATAACTATGCAATGTTAAACCATATAATTTGAAATTATATAACTGTTTCTCACAAATAGCTTTGTTCGCAGATGTTCACAATAACTGACCTAAAGGGACATGAAATAGAATCTCGGAAATAGTTTTGTCAAAACACATCATAATATGGTAAGGTTGCATGCACACAAATTATATAAAATTGGTAAATGAAAAGTCGATCTTTATGCAATTGTATGGTGGCTAAGAAATTCCATATTTCATATAATGGAAAAACATTTCTGCAAGAAAACCAATAACAAACTGAATATGTTGATATATGTGTCATGCTGCAGTCTAGATATAGGTTGAGATTTGAAAACATTTCCACAAATAGACCGATACATCAAAAAATACTATGCAGAATCCTCTGTGTCTAAATATGCTCAGATGTAAAAACATTTCAGCAACAAAAACAAAAATTTAATAGGCCGATGCATATCAAATACTATGCAGAAATCTCTGCGTCTTTATATGATTTTTAAAAAGAAAAGCATAACAAACTAAATATGCCAATATATATATAAATATACTATGCAGAAAAGCTGTGCGTCTTTATAAACCGAGATATAACAAAACACAAAAAGTAAAAGTATATGCGACTATAGGCTGATCTTCAAAAACACTTATACGCAACGGAAGCACATAAAATCTGATTACGTCTAAGAAATGCAGACAAACTGCCTTTGTGCGTAGTAAAGATTTAAAGAAAAAACACTACGATAAAAGCATGGCGAGTAACAACCGCTGGAAATATGCGGAAAAACTCTAGGTCTAGGTAGGCTGATAAGTGACAGAAACACTTCCACAACGGAACCATACATAAAATACTTTGGAGAAAATCGTTGTGACTAGATAGGCTGATACGTGTATAAAAGCACATTTCCAAACCAAACGCATACACGTACAAACTGAATAGACCGATATACTTAAAAATACAACACAAATAGGTGTGCGACTAAATAGGCTGAGATGTAAAAAATATTTCCATATAAAAGTCACATTCACTGATTTGACCGATATATGAAATACTATACAAAAAATTCGGCGTTTATTGACTCTAGATAGGCTGAGGTGTCAAACTTTTTTTGACTCGAGTGAGTGAGTGAGTAGGATTTAACGTCGTTTTCAACATTGTTTCAGTCATATCACGACGGTGCCTACATGTGCCAGAACACGAGAGTGTCCACAGTTCCTATTATTCTGGACACTGATCAGCCCAGCCAGTACAGCACCCGGTCACCCATCCAAGTATTGACCGAGCTCAACGCTGCTTAACTTCGGTGATCTGACGAGAACCCCAGCCCAGCGTGATGCGCCGTATATTTTTGACTCGAAAGCACATACAAACTGAATATGTTGATATCCATAAACTACTATGTAGGAAACTCTGTTGTAGGAATAGCGGAGATGTAAAAATATTTCCACAACAAAACACAAGCCAAATAGGCCAATAAACTATTTTGCAGGAATTATGCGTCTAGATATGCCGAGATGTGAAACTTTCAGCTTGAATGTGTTTTATTTGAATATTATATGAATATACTATGAATTACATGTAGTTTTTGGATTATGGACGCGAAAATTCTTTAATGGACGACGGCTGAATATTGAATGACGGACTAGACCCTTGTATTTTGTGCAATTTCATCTCGATTTTGGTACCCAAGACCTTTTCGCCCAATAATGCATCCACTTAATTGCGATTTTCAGTGATTTTCGGACTATAGTTTCACAGTGACCTTGACCTTTGACGTAAAATTTTAGGCTTCTCGTTTATCATAAGATTGAGGTATACCGCGAGTTTGATATACATCAATGAACTGAAGTAATAGCACGCACGTGACGTTTTCAATAATTTAATTCACAGTTCACAGTATAACCCGATATTCGACCATAATTTTTGTAACCAGCCATATCGTCTCCCGCTAATGTACTAACTGACAAAAAAAATGAAAGAGATTACAAGTCATATTGAACTTTGACTCTTTGACCTCAATTTTAGCGCGCGACACATTGTGATTTTCAATCATTTCCTGATTCATTGACCGATGAATCTAATCTTTGACCTATTGACCGTAATTTGGTAGGCGGCACACATCGTCTGTCCCTAATTTAGTCACTCGCTAAAATTTAGACTATAGACAAATACCAGAGACAGAGACCGAACATGAAACGGACGGAAATCGACATCGC
This sequence comes from Hanleya hanleyi, assembly GCA_036873755.1. Lineage (NCBI taxonomy): Eukaryota > Metazoa > Mollusca > Polyplacophora > Lepidopleurida > Hanleyidae > Hanleya > Hanleya hanleyi. The sequence goes on along the minus strand of JAVTVY010057473.1, from coordinate 11,024 downwards.
AAAATACGTCCGCTTTTTGGCGAGCGTCTAAAAATCAACTAATCAACTCGCTGTTAACTCTCTCTGAATCGCAAAACACTATATACAAGTTGAGTGGTCCACTATTCACTGCGGCCTGTATCTAAGTCTGGATTTTTCAACGCTGACAACCAGGAGACGACTTCGAGTAAACCTGGTCTTTTCGACGGATCTTTGTCCATCAACAAGTTGCCAAGGTGTAGAAGTTCTGGGACGTCTGCTCTATTCCCAATGACCTCCATAACGTGACCCAGACCGTAAATATCGGACTGGACTGAAGACGGCTTGTGACGTCGGACTTCAGGCGCTATATGAAGGAACCTCTTCATGTTACCTTCACCAACAAAACTAGATTTGAAGGTAGCAATACCCATGTCAATGAATTTGACCTTTTGGAAGTGCTCCTCAGGCTGGTAGTCGATCAGAATGTTGTCTTCCTTGATATCATTCAGGAGCACGTCCTTGTTGTGGATTCTCTGTAGACCCTCGGCCGCCTGACGACAGCAGTCGAACCAGACGCGTTTGGCGGGAGCTGGTTCCTTCTTCAGCATGTCGTCTAAGGTAAGACCGCCGCCGAAACATTCTTGTATCAAGACAGGGTGATCTTCCTCACCGATATCCATCAGACCGTATACCTTGGGGACAATATCAGTATCCTCCAACAAGTGCAGAATGCGGGCTTCAGATAAAATGTCCTCTTTGGTTGTTGAAGTAGGTTTGAAGAGTTTAATGACAATGTCTCTTTTTCGGGTGTTTTCCTCCAGCTTTCCTCTGAAGACATAGCCATATGACCCTTCCCCCAGTTTTTCAGGTGATCCATCTTCTAGCTTGTTTATTACAATGCTTTTCTTAGAGACTTTAGGGAGCTTTACGCCCTTGAGGGAACGGGGGACCCGCTTAGGCGGATCAGGACGGTCAAGAGTTGTCTGCTGATTCGCCCTCTTCCTGTCTGGTTCATCCGGAGAAAATGGGAATGGCCTTTTCTTAGGAACTGTCTTCGCATCTTGACGGGGTTTCTCTGGGGATATGTGTGCCCTATAGGGGCGTCGCCGTCTGTTGGCCAACTGCTTAGGGGAAGGAGAAATTGGGCTAGACCCGGGTAACTGCTCCAGACACGTGGCCTCTGTTGTCTGGTTAGACCCGGGTAGGTGATCAAGCAATGTGGACTCGGTTGCATAGATTTGGTCATAATCCTTTGATGACCCGGGAAGTTGATGGTCAACAGCTATTGGGGGTTTCTTTGATGGCCCTGGTCGACCAAGAGCAACATCTTCTTGCTTCAGCTGGGCTTTGATGTTAGTTTTCGTATCTCTAATGGTACATGCGCGATACGGTTTGGGTTTCTCTCCAGTTCTTGCTCGTGTTTTGTCATGAAGTTTCGTTTGGAGAGCACGACCTTGTGGGAAAGCATATGTGTATCCGGGAGTACCATATGGAAGCTGTTAACGAAAGACAAATCATGTACCGTAAATATTTAGAAGTTTAGCATAACATATGTGTATCCCGGAGTACCATATGGAAGCTGTTAATGAAAGACAAATCATGTACCGTAAATATTTAGAAGTTTAGGATCAAGTGAACAATAAAATATTGTCAATGCTGTAAATTGTAAAATAAATAAATACTCATGCAACAGACAACTTTCCATGAAGATCACTTAGAGTTTATACAGACGTACCTCGGTCACCGCCGACGGCAAACACTCTTTCAAGGTTTTGGCGATTTGTAAACTTGTAACATGACCTGGCCTTGGACTATCATCATTGCCCTGGAAATTGAAAAAGAAGCTACTGCATATCTATGTGATCAAGCGAAATCACAACCACAATGATGGACTCACCAAACGGCGGACATAATTGCACAAGATCTGTGATATGGATCAAAGACTAGCATTTCTATATACTTTAATTTCACTTTTTTTAGTCAATTCACTTAAATTGTGAGAAAACCAATTTTCAATCGCGTATAAAAAAATCACGACTCTCAATGTCCAGTGTGTTTAAGAATTCGGGTCAATTTCCGGACTATCATCAGATAATTTAATTTCTAAATTTTATACGAATATAGACTCTTTCGTCATTAATTGGGCATGGAGTTTAGACGGAGTCGCCTTTCATTCTATTCTCATTCACCACCTCACCCCACGTAATCAGGAGGAAACATATTATCTTTCTGTTTGCCGAAAATAGAAAAAGAACGAATGACGTCACTTTTTATAGCTAGCAACGAACGCTGACGTCGCCAACGCCAATGCCCCCACGAGAACAATCTCGTGTTGTTATGAACGAAATTAGAAAATATCGTTAAAAGCACCATGGTGCAGGTCACAGGGTATAAACGTCAAATTGAGTACCGGTATTTATCAGCAGAGGTTTTGAAATGTTTATTCAATCAATTTTACCTTTGTCGTCGCAGTCGTGCAACACTGTTTGGGAGGCTTGAATGCTCGTGGATACCTTTTAGTTTGTTTTCTTGGAAGTTTCGAAACTGGCAGGGGAATCTTGAAGACATGGTCCTGAGGTTGAGATGCAGATGAGGTTCCCGGCAAAGGGTCTGAATTCTGGGGAAAGCATGAAATTAAATCTTAACCACATCTCAAAATTATGGACTATAGGCAGTGGCTAACGTACGGATGGTGAGAAAGAAAATCCCATATTGTGGGTTGAGGTGTATAAAATATATTTTCGATTTGGAAAGGCGAAATTGTTTTGAAAACCATTATCTTGTCCGCCGAAAAAGAAACATGTTACACCCATGCAGAAACATTCTCTTCAATAGATTGAAATTCCAATTCTTTGATTCGACTGGAAATATTTGCAATCTGTTTGATTTAAGAAAAAAATGAAAAAAAAAAAAAAAATGAATCTACTGTGATTGCAAAATCTATCTAATAGATCGATTTTCAGTTGCAAGAGATTGGTCACTAATTCCAATATGAGAAGATTGTAAATAAGGACAAGATTTAATCTACCACATTGTAATTAAGGACAAGATCCAATCTATTAGATTGTAATTAGGGACAAGATCCAATCTATCCGATTGTAATTATGGACAACATCCATGCGTGTAAGACAAGATTGAATCTATTAGATTGTAAATAGCGACATCATTCAATCTATTAGATTGTTATCAGGGACAAGATCCAACCCATTATATTGTAAATAGAGACAATATCCAGTATATTAGATTGTAATTAAGGACAACATCCACTCTATTAGATTTTAATCAGGGACAATTCCAATGTGTGAGATTGTAATTACGGGAAAGATCCGATCTATTAGATTATAATTAGGGTTAATAACCAATCTATTAGATTGTAATTAAGGACAACATCAAATCTATTAGATTTTATTTAGGGGCAAGATCCAATGTGTGAGATTGTAATTGGGAAGAACCATTTAATCTATTAGATTGTAATTGTTGAAAAGGTTCAATCAATTAGAATGTTATTAGATACGAGATCCAATCTATTAAACTGTATTTAGGGATAAGATTCAATACAATCTGCTGGAATGCAATTATAGACAGGATCCAATATAATAGATTGAAATTATAGATACCATGCAATATATTAGATTCTAACTAGGACAAGGTCAAATCTATTAGAATCTAATAATCTAAAATGTTAGATTATAAATAGGCACAAGATTCCATGTATCAGATTAGAATTAGGGGCGACCCTATCTATTAGATTGCAATTAGGGACAACATCCAATGTGTTAGATTGTAATTAGGGACAAGATTCAATCTATTAGATTATAATGAGGGACAAGATCCAATCTATTAGACTTTAATTGGGGACAGGATCTAATCTATTATACTGTAATTAGAGAAAACAACTAATCTATTAGATTGTACTTAGGGAAAGTATCTGGTCTATTAGATTGTAATTAGGGATAAGATCCCATCTATTATATTGTAATTAGGGAAAAATCCAATCCATTAGATTTTAACTAGAGATAAGATACAATCTGTTAGATTGTAATTAGGGACACGATCCAATCTATTAGGATGTAACTAGAGAAGACCAAATCTATTAGATTGTAGTTAGGGACATGATCCAATCTATTTGCTTGTAATTAAGGGAGTAGAGGACGTTCATTTCTAGAGGTTGAATTTTTTTTTAAATTTCAGATTGTAATCAGAGACAAGATCCTATCCATTAGATTTGATCTAGGGATAACATCCAATATATTAGATTGTAATTAGGGACAAGATTCAATCCAAGCTATTAGATTGTAGTTAAAGACAAGATTGATTGTAATTAGGGACACGATCCAATCTATTACACTGTAATCAGAGACAAGATTCAGTCCATTAGATTGTAATTAGGGACAGGATCTGTTCTATTAGATTGTAATCAGTGTGTTAGAAAATATCGTTAAAAGCACCATAATAGGGTATAAACGTCAAATTGAGTACCGATAATAATCCACTCAGCACAGGTTTTAAAATGTTCATTCGATTATTTTTACCTTTGTCGTCGCAGTCGTGTAACACTCTTTCGGAGGCTTGAATGCTCGTGGATATCTTTTAGTTTCTTTTGTTGGAAGTTTCGAAACTGGCAGGGGAACCTTGAAGACATGGTCCTGGGGTTGAGATGCAGATGAGGTTCCCGGCAAAGGGTCGGAATACTGGGGAAAGCATGAAATTAAATCTCAATCACATCTCAAAATTATGGACTATATAATAGGCAGTGCATGGCTAACGTACGGATGGTGAGAAAGTCACATATTGTGGGTTGAGGTATATAAAATATATTTTCGATTTGGAAAGGCAAAATTATTTTGAAAACCATTATCTTATCATTCGAAAAGGAAACATGTTACATCCATGTAGAGACATGTTACATCCATGTAGAGACATGTTACATCCATGTAGAGACATGTTACATCCATGTAGAGACATGTTACATCCATGTAGAGACATGTTACATCCATGTAGAGACATGTTACATCCATGTAGAGACATGTTACATCCATGTAGAGACATGTTACATCCATGTAGAGACATTCTCTTCAACAATTGAAATTCCAATTCTTTGATTCGACTGGAAATATTTGCAATCTCATAGATTGAAGAAAAAAAATGAATCTACTGTGATTGAAAAATCTATCAAATAGATCCTAATCAAATGCAAGAGATTGGTCACTAATTCCAGTCTGAGAATATTGTAAATAAGGATCAGATGTAATCTATCAGATTGTAATTAAGGACAAGATCCAATCTATTACATTCTAATTAGGGACACGATCCAATCTATCAGACTCTAATTAAGGATTTAATATATTACATTGTAATTATGTGAAGAATTAATCTATTAGATTGTCATTAGGGATACGATTCAATCTATTAGATTGTCAATAGGGACACCATTCAATCCATTAGATTGTTATTGGGGACAAGATCCAACCCATTAGATTGTAATTTGGGACAATAGCCAATCTATTGGATTGTAATAAAGGACAACATCCAATCTCTCAGATTTTAATTAGGGACAAGATCCATTGTGTGAGATTGTAATTAGGGAAAAGATCCAATCTATTAGATTGTAATTAGGAACAAGATCCAATCTATTAAATTGTAATTAGAGAGAACATTCAATGTATTACATTCTAATTAGGAACAATGTCCAATCTATTAGCTTGTAATCAAGGACAACATCCCATCTATTAGATTTTAATCAGGGACAAGATCCAATCTATCAGACTTTAATTAAGGATTTAATATATTACATTGTAATTATGGACAAAATCCAAGCGTGTATTTAGGGACAAGATTTAATTTATTAGATTGTGATTAGGGACACGATTCAATCTATTAGATTGTAAATAGGGACACCATTCAATTCATTAGATTGTTATTAGGGACAAGATCCAACCCATTAGATTGTAATTAGGGATAATAGCCAATCTAGTAGCATTAGTATAATATAAAGATATATATATATATGTTTGTGGGGGTGTACGAGGGGAGGGGGGTGTAATTCTTGGTCAAAAATTTATCACTGACATATTAGTTAATGCCAAAACTATGTATAGTACTATACAGTCATGGAATTCTATCCATAGAGTATATACTGTTGGATATTGTAACTTTTTTCCGTCATCTCTGTGTTGATTTTACACTGTACCTTGTGTGCCACCTTGTGGCTTCTGAGAGAATAAACAGTATTCAGTATTCAGATTTTAAATAGGGACAAGATACATTGTGTGAGATTGTAATTAGGGAAAAGATCCGATCTAACAGATTGTAATTAGGGACAAGATTCAGTCTATTCAATTTTTAATTAGTGACAAAATCCAATATATTAGATTGTAATTAGGGAGAAGATCCAATCCATTATATTGTCATTAGGGACGCCATTTAATCCATTGGATTGTAATTGGTGACAAGATCCAATCAAGTAGAATGTAATCAGGGACGAGATCCAATCAGACTGTGATTAGGGATAATATTCAATCCAATATATTGAACTGTATTTAGGGAAAAGATTCAATCTATTAGTTGTAATTAGAGACAAGATCCGATATAATAGATTGAAATTAGTGACAATATCCAATATATTAGATTCTAACTAGGGACAATATCAAATATATTAAACTGTAATTATGGACAAGATCTAAGATATCAGATTGTAAATAGACACAAGATCCCATGTATTAGATTGTAGTTAGGGGAAAGATCCCATGTGTTAGTTTGTAATTAGTGACAAAATCCAATCTATTAAATTATAATTAGGGACAAAATCCAATCTATTAGATTGTGATCAGGCACACGGTCCAATCTATTAAGACTGTAATTAGGGACAAAATCCAATATATTAATCTGTAATTATATGGACAGGATCTAGTTTATCAGCTTGTAATTAGGGAAAACATCTAATCTATTAGATTCTAATTAGGAAAGAATCTAATCTATTACATGGTAATTAGGGATAAGATCCCATCTATTATTTTGTAGATGTGGATATTAAAGATTCAATCTATTGGATTGTAACAAGAGATCAGATACAATCTGTTAGATTGTAATTAGGGACACGATCCAATCTATTAGATTGTAATTAGGGACAAGATCCAATCTATTAGATTGTAACTAGAGACAAGATCCAATCTATTAGATTGTAATGAGTGACAAGAACCAATATATTTGCTTGTAATTAGTGACAAGATCCAATCTATTAGATTGTATTTACGGATATGATCCAATCTATTAGATTGTAATCAGGGACAAGATTCAATCTATTAGCTTGTAATTAGTGACAACATCCAATCCATTAGAATGTATTTAGGGATAATATCCGATATATTAGATTGTAATTAGGGACAAGATTTAATCCAATCTATTAGATTGTAGGTAGAGACAAGATTCATTCTAATAGATTGTAATTAGGGACAAGATCCAATCTATTACATTGCAATTAGAGACAGGATTCAGTCCATTGGATTGTAATTAGGGAGAAGATCAGTTCTATTAAATTGTAATTAGGGAGATCAGTTCTATTAGATTGTACTTAGGGACAAGATCCTATCTATTAGATTTTTCTCTATCGATATTATGAAAGATGTCTAGAGTTTAACTGAGAATCATAAGGCAAAAAGAATAGATAGACCAAAATCTATCCAGTATAAAAAAAATGCCATCTCCCAATTTGTCATATCTAAACATTGAAAAACGTAATGGTTTCACTTACTTTAGTCGCTGTTGTTGAAAAGTTTATTCGAGGAACACCGCCAAACTCTTTTCTGACATATGGTACTTGGCGGTCCTTTTTCTGAAAAAAAAAATCAGGACTGTAACTGATTCAAAATTGTAAAATAATAAATCAATTATAGTTATTCGCAAATATGAATTATATTGCGACTACAATGCCCGCGTGCCATTTCATCGATCTCTACACGAGAAACCTCGGGATCATTGGGATTGGGCATGGCCACAGGCCCGCAAAACAAGACTTTTGGGGGGTGTGGGCGGTGGTATTAGGGAGAAGTGTCGAAATATGGGGTCTCTATATATAACTCCACGCTTTATATAAATCCAAAGCATGGGGTTATATATAGAGACCCTATATTTCAACACTTCTCTCTAATACCACCGCCCACACCCCCAAAACTCTTGTTTTGCGGGCCTGTGGGCATGGCATAACAGGCACGGTTACAGAAAACTTGTTGGCTGATCTTGACAGGGAAGACGGGAAATGTTATATTAAATTGGCCATGACTAATTTTTGCGCAGATGATTATAGGGATTTATTTGTGACTGATTTGAAATTCTAGAGAACATCTAACTGTTGTGGATGGTATACACATAGAGAAAAATAGACTCATGAAAAGCTGAGTTATCCGAATTATACGAGAAGGAAGTTACTGAAGAACTACAATTTGAAAGAGTGGACAGTACAGAATCAAAGGATCCACCAGAAACCAAATAACCATGTACAACGACAGAAGTGTATAGCATAAAATAAGCCGTCAGTCTGTCCCCGAGTCTGTGCGTAACGTAACCGTTTGTTGCATAACACCACAGTTCGACGTTGTAATGGAAATCCGATTGTTACGTAACGCCACAGTACGAGGCTGTAATGCAAATGTTAATCCGATTGTTGCAAAACGTCATAGTACGACACTGTACTGTAAATGTCAATCCGATTGTTGCGTAACGTCTCAGAACGACGCTATAATGCAACTGTTAATCCGATTGTTGCATAACGTCACAGTACGACGTAGTAGGAAATGTTAACCCGAATGTTCCATAACGTGTACGACGTAGTAATTAAATATTAATCCCATTGTCGTATGTCAACAAACGTATAGAATAGAATCTTCTACGTGCGTTTGTCCATCCGTCCGTATCACTGGGTCTATGCAACTGGGTGGTGATATGATGAAATGGCGCCCTGTGTCTGTAAGGAGCGAGAAATGTGTAGGGGTAACATACGTCTGTGTGACTGGATTCGTGCCACGAAGTAGTGGTATGATCTTGAAAATGGTGTGCCGTTACTGTACAGGTGGGCTAGAAAGGTGCAGGGGGTGAGGGAATCACCCCACGGGTAATGTACCACTACATCTAGAAAGAACAATCATTGTCACAAAGCAGTCCATTGAATGACCAAACTGTAATCGTGAGTATCGAGATTTTTGTCAAAACTGCATGAAACCATATATATAATATACGATAGGTGAGTGAACAAACCTTTGGTGCAACTTTTCCAACATGAGTGGGTTTGGTTTGCTCAATCTGAGGAGATACGCTTCCATTTTGGTCGCTAGAGTGGGGATGCTCGCGTGTGGAGTCCATCTTGTCTTGCAATAATGGTTAGTTGTAGCAACCGGCGTCGCGATGACGACGCCAGGACAGAGTTGCGTGCGTTCGCGCTAAATAACGCCATAACGTGATTTGGTTATAAGATTGATTTTATTATTAATATTGAAGGTAAACTTTATTTCAATTTTGTATATTCTCTCTAGTGAAGTAAGGGTGCAAATGAGTCTTTGAATCATTTTTGATGTTCACGACGTCGAGCTAAGTGATAACATTTATACGATAGCGGTCCCAGAATGACGTCATAGAACGTTGAACGTTACTTCGTCCAGATGTTTTGCCTACGAAGTTGTTGGAGAAGTGATGGAATACCCAGAAAGGCTAAAACCTAATTGTTCACAAACGTTCCGATTTCGTGTCAAATGTTGAAACGTGGAATGAAGACCATAGCCGTTTGCCGTATAGCCTATATATAGCTCTAGCTCTATAGCTCTATTTCTGGAGAAATAGGTATCATGATAATGACTGATGAATTAATTAGCTCCCCATGACGTAACTACAGTCGATCTACCAAGAAGTATATAATATAGACTACTAGTATTCGAAACTCTAGTCTATTAATATGGAACAAATGTATAACTGCTTCGCATATTTCTTCACATATTTTAACAATATTTGGTCCTGGTGTCTGAGCTATTCGCCATGAGGAACCGCTACCGGAGCGGGCAAACCCCAGTAGCCGGTACCAAAAGGAGATGATACGAGGCGGCATTTTGGCCGACACGTGGTGCGGTTAAAATCGAAAATAATAAATTGTTCTCGAGAAAACATATATACACAATATGTGAAAGTTCTACCTCGATTGCGTTATGAGTAGAGTTATGACATGAAACTGAAATCAAATCGAGTCAAGTAAACACACTTTTCGACACGAACGACGTCTTGCACCAAAACGCCATTTAACCTGGTGATATGTGGTGGCATTATATCTCCACTGCTGGAAAATCATTTTGGTCCAAAGAGTCTTTCGTGTCTAAATGTGTGTTTTAACGGTTCGATTTAGACCCCTTTTTCACGAAATAGTACATGCTGCGGATTTTAATTTCATGTCAATACTATAAATCATAACCACAATCGAGCTAGAACTTCCACATATTGTGTACATACATTTTCTCTTGTCATTACATTAAAAAACAATTATTCTTATGACATTTTATTTCGATTTCAACCGCACCACGTATGGGCCAAAATGCCGCCTTATCGTACCATCTCCTTTGCGCCAAAAGATACTGAAACGATACCCTGTGGTATTGTACATCTGTATGAATAACATTCAATTCCATCCTTTTCCCCAATTCCAGTTTGTTCATCAAGTCCAATATTCTAGCTAGTTAGCTTTTGTCTATATTTTAGAATCCATGACAGTTCAACAGAACCTTAATGTTCACGTCGTTGATATCCAAATCCATGCATGTAGTTATCGGTATGTATACAGTGTATAGCCGTGGTAATAAATTGAAGAGTCATGCGGATGCTTTTGCTACATGTGTTAGTTAAAGTATCGCTTACAAGTAGATACGAAGTTAAACTGATTAATCGAGTCATTCATTGCTAAACCTTATCCAATGTTAATCTGGGAGGTGGCAATCTGTTGACAGTTGGGATATGCATCATTTAACATCTAATTGGTAACGGCGAAACACTGATCCTCTCTATTGATAGGAAGATAATTAAAACAATCTGGT
>JAVTVY010057472.1:0-31218 GCA_036873755.1 Hanleya hanleyi | reverse complement strand
AAAATCAGGGGTATCTCTATCCTAGATAGATAGGAACGCTTGGGAAATGTATCGTGTTCAACGTAAAGCAACATCATGGATATATTGACCAATCAGATTACTTGCTTACGGCGACCAAGGCGACCGTGACAAGAGATTCGAAAGCACCATAGCTTGTGGGATATACCCGGTGGCAGATGAACGCGCACATTTTCAACATCCATGAACATTAATAAATATAAAGGAAACAGAGTTTAAAATAAAATAAGTTTGAAGGCAATATAAACCCATTTAGGCACCGTTTTCAATTATCGTTCGCGAATGAATCGTTTATTTCGTCAAATTTTCTCGAAGTCGCGATTTTCCAAGGCGCGAGGGAATGGTTTTTTTTCTTCAAAATAAACGATTCATTCGCGATCGCTGTTCGAATGTTTTTTTTTTCTGCTGGCAATCGTTTTTCAATCGAGAAAATTCTCGCGAATAAAAAGCGATATCGCGATTCAATCGCTTTTTAATCGAGAAAATATAAACGATTGAAAAAAAACGATTGAGGATTATAGCCGAAAGTAGTACGCCATTGGTTCAGCCTGACTGACCCGCATACACGTTCGAGTTTCTAACGCTTCAGTCAGACTATATAAAGTTCGATCATTTTTTCTTCTTCCTTTTCCATTCTTTGCCTAGTGTAAAACTATAGCGTCTTTCTGTACAGTTGGCGGTTATATAGATACGATGGGGATATTGAAAGAAATTGAAAAAAAAATATCTATATATATACATAGGAATAATGGTTATGCATATAATTATAACTTCATATTTACATATATTTTGTACGGGGCACAGACCCGGATATATGGTCAGATTGGGTCATTTGCACTTGCAATTTCGTCTATTATTTTGGGTATTTCTGTGTTTTAAAGCTGGTATTATTCCAGATTTCTTGTGTAGTATTTTTCGTGAACGTTTTTGGCATCTGTGCGGGCTGAAATTTTGAGTTGATTCGTCAGATTTTCGCTGTACGCGTGGTTTTTTGTCCACGATCACCATTTTCCTTGTGTAGGTAGATGGCGCTGTATTGAATATTACATTGTCATACGGGGTTTTGAGTCTTCGAAAGCACTTAATTATTAATATATAGCGCGGGCTATTTGTAAAAATTTTCACAACTGGTTAATCCAGTAAGAGATGAAATTATATACTATTCAGTTGGTTTTTGGCTTGAGCTTCCCTTTGGAATCATTCATAGTTCATTTATCAAAATATAAAATTAAAATAAAAAGTATTGTACATATGCGAATCCAACCGTTATATGCGATTCAATCACCATTGTGATATGTATTTGATATCAATATGAAATCACTGCCGCGAATATTCTTATAATAAATAAAATTAACTTGATGGTGATTTTTTGAACTTATTCACATCTCAATAGTTTAAAAACTGTACCAAAACATGAATGGATACCCTTTCCTAATGTATGTTTTACTATAACAAAATATACATATTTAATTACACTATTTTTCACCTTAATTAACCTAGAAATTCTCGGCTGGAGGGCTAAGCTGTTCTGGGTTATCGCCATGCGCCCATTCACACCTCTATGAAGCCTGTGCCGTAATCATTCTGATAATGCAATCAACGACGAACTCAAATCCACTTATGACCTGTACCCGATATCTACAAAACAAGATATTGTGACTATCACCCTGTATTGTTTATACCAAGTTGCATGAATATATGAGGAAATTATCGAAAGTATGAAGGGAATGACTGAACATTAATACATTGTCGACTCACACGATTATTGAATAAACATGTAATTTTGTCATTTACGCTTCGCCAGAGTAAATCTGAGCGCGAACGTCACAGGAAGCATGGTACAGGTATATGGCATCAGTACACAATTAATCACTACATTGTTTAGAAATTTGAGAGCAGATCTTTATGGATTTTATGAGCTGCGATTTTTCAGCATTTCTGATACATTTGATATTTCAACTTGCAGATGAGTCTTCAAACTGTACTTCCTGGTGTTGATTTGGGCCACTTTGAAAAAGCATGGTGGATGAAGACATGATCAGTGAAGGGTGAGAAGGCTCCCTGTTTACAAATCGAATGACATTCTGTAGCACCAATCAGCTGTCAGTGGCGGTAATTTGAAATTTCCATGGTCAACATCTGTCAAGACTTCCACTGGTAATGTCCCACAAGGTAAATATTGACATGCCAGGTGGATTTATGCATTGTGAATTTTCTGGATTTTTGCCGATTTTTAACGCTAATACATAACAAGTAACAGAATTAATTGTGTACTGATGCCTATCACACGACATTTTCACATTTGACCAGAGAACTTTAAATCGTCACTGTGGCTACAGTTTTTACTGGATCAGCCCAATTTTTTCCATGATGACTCCTGAACTAAGTTCAAATATTAGAGTTGTTTCAAATTGATGTTATTAAATTATTAATAAAATAAAATAAAAATTTTAATTAATTTTAATAATTTTTTTAATTATTAAAATTATTTTTTTTCTTGCTAAATGTGGTTGAAATAAATATCATACTGATAATGCTGGGTAACATCTCTTGTATTGTTATGCCATTTCTGCGACAAAATTGAGACCTTTTGGAGCAAATATAGGCAAAAAATGACTGATTTGTCAGTACTAGGGCCAAATAGTCAATGCCAAATATGACGAGGTTCATTTAACACAGCTGGTAATTATGAGCAAATGAACTTTCAAGATACAATAAAATGTAAATGGAAGAAAGGAAATTCACATAGATACAATTACATGCTTTTTTTTTCAAAATCGCGACCTCAGTTCAAATCTTCAATGCTTCAAATCATTTATGCATTAATTCACTTTATATCAGTCTAAAACCATATGAAATTAATACTAATTATATCACCTGTAAAAACTCAGATGTTTGTTCCACACACAAAGAATTTCCAAAATGCCTTTTGCATTTGTAACTTTAATGAGACAAATAAAATCTGATTAACTGAGTCAACAGTTAATCTGACTGTTGAGGGTTTCTCATTGTTGTGTGTTTATTGTCAGTCACATTTGCATCATAGCAAATACTTTCTCTTCATTCCATTTCCACTATCTCCAGGACTATAAGTATGTAATTCTCTTTCATATTCATATCAGAGATCTTGTAGGTAGCAAGAAACATGGATTACAGGCACCAAATATTGTATAGATATTTCCAGCATACGCCCTACTTCGGCTTGTAGGAGACTATAGATCGTGAATCATATATATTATTCGGTTATCTTGCGCATTTATACAGTATAGTATAGTAATATAGGTTTTTCCATCGACAAATCCGCAATCAACATTACATGTAGTTCCCAGTTCGCGGATAGAGCGGCGTACGACGGCAACACGGCCTATGTGTCAAATATCACTCCGCCTCACGATTCTCTCGCGCCTTGAAAAAAACGATTCTCTCGCGATTGAAGATTCGCGATCAAGAACGGATCGCGCATGGGTAAACGATTCAAAAACGATATCGCGAGAGAATGGTTTTTTCCAGAAAAGGTTCAATCGTTTTTTCTCATTTTTTTTCTTGATATCCTCGCGACTGATTCGCGACTGATCGTTTTTCAATCGAGAAAATTGAAGAAAAATCGCGACTGAAGAAAAAACGATTAATGGAAACGATCCCTTATCTACCATCAAACATCCAACAAGCCAGGCAAATGTAGGAAACACTGAAACTTTAAAGGCGGTCCGCGATGGCAGTGTATCCGACCCCCCTTTCCCACTGAAGGACTTGGGAGTAGGATGAAATAACGCACGGATTTCTATAAAATCCGGTCAAGATGGTCAAGGCTTCGCCTTTGGCTCACAAATAGAAACCTTAAATGGTGAAGATGGGTCTGCCACCGCAGGGCTCGTCTCTCTACATACCGCACTAACCCGCTGTATTAGGTTACCTCCATTTATGGGGCTTTATGGACACATGACTGGCCGTCATTATGCTTTTATTTGTCACGTTTAATTATTTCGCTATATTATTCCGATATCACTTCATATTTCATTATATTAGTTGGATCTGAGTGTTTTTTTTTTTAATTGAGGGCAGGGTGAAAATATAACATAAAAACATTTATGTAATTATTCGTGCTCAGTTAAAACTTTGATGTTCAGGTTTTCACGGGTGAAGATTGCCGGCCTCTAAAATTTGACCATGAAAACGAGTCGGTTAAACTTTAGTTTTGTTACGAATGGTCAATCTGTATCAAATTTGTCACGATACATATATGTTGGAAATAATCTTCTATATTAAGAGAGTGTACGAACTATATCTGGGGTGTTAAAAGTCCTACTCCTGCAGCGAGTTCGACCGAACCTCTCAGGTCAATCTAGAGTCGAGTAAGAAACATCACAGATCACCCAGCTAAGCTTCACACAGTCGAACGATTTTAGACCTCTTTTCAGCAAAGCTTGGACAACATAGAGATTGAAATTTGTAATTGAAAATATATTTCTTTTCCGCTATAGATTCAACAATTTTACAAATTTAGTTAGAATCGATCGGAGTTTCTTTGGATGTGTCACCGTCTGACGTCACGAACCAGTCGAACGATGTTCTCGCTTACCCAGATCAGTTAAAGTGGTGTGAGCCAGTCGAACACGCCGCAGTTCAATTTTCACCTGATTAACTTTCTCAATATTTAGGGAAACGAATTTCGAAAACATGTCCAAGATATTCATATTTGGATATCATTCTTAAAATTTAAGATTATGTCGGAGCATTTATAATTGAAAATATTATTTCATTTAATAGAGAAAATGCTGTTTTTTCACAGCGTTTTCCTTGCCGCACAGCCCCAGCCACAGTCAGCCATGGAAACCAACGATATTGTCCATAGCGCGAGGTCAATAGAATCTCATCTCTATTGCTGCAATTAGGAGATAACGTAAGGAATGTTACGAGAACTGTAGCCCGTTCATATTTATTTCCTGGTTTACAGACTTATTTCACAGTTACATGTAATTAAATTATATATATATCCAGTTTCCCACAAGAGAGAAGTGTGGTGTCCTTTACGTAAAATCACACTCTATGTATATTTTGTGACCAAGCAATGCTCAGCTCAAAATTTGTGACTGGGTTTCGAAGAGTTGAAATTGTACTCAAGATGGTTTCTTGCGAGATAGAAGCGATCAACAATTTCCAATGAAACAACAAGACTTGATGGTGTTCTAAGTATAAATTATGTATTCCAGTCTAATCCTTCACAAACAGCTACTAAAGTATATCGATTATAATTAGTCGTCTACCTTGGGTCATAAATGTTCTCTTTTGCAGCGTTACGTTTACTGAAATCTACAAAATGTCCGCCATTGCTATGTGATATTGATAATATATCGCGCTTGAACTAACTTTGTAATTATCTGCATATAAAACTGTAGTACTGCCGTTTCATATACTGGGGCTCAGTTACGCAGGAAAACGTCACAATGTATTCGTGCTCCCTGGCACAAAGGTCAGTAAGCCATGTACGGTCATAAAGGATAGTGCTATACATCATTCGGCAATTTCTTTGGGCATCTGTAATAAGCGACACAAACACGAACCGCCTGCTATTACTTTATATGGCATCAGTGCCCTTTTTCAAATCGAACACGAATTTTCATTTTTTTATAAACGTCACAAAAAAGGAAGCTATGCAGAGTTAACTGTTGATTTTTGAAAAGCCCCAAAGTTGACGACTAATTAAAATGGACAGACATTTTATTATACGTATTATAAGTTATCTATGGTAGACCTTACCTTCTGTCCGGCTGTTGGAGCTGTCAGCGAACAAGAAAAGCACGAAACTATTACTGCAGCCAATGCTATTCTTGAAACTGACATTTTCCGACAAAGCACAATCTCTGGAGTCTGGTGTCTCCTTGCACGCATTGAAGAGCCGAATCAGTTACCAGGTTCTACTCGGTTGCACAATTGATAGAATTCTAGGGTATTTCTATTCTGAGATTCAATGGTGTCAAAGTTTTCACGACAATGTGTTAAGGTTAACTGCGTGCAGAAGCTCGACACGGAGGCCCTTGAATGACCATCCAACTTCCTCGAAAGGCATTATATACAATAAATCCAGCATTCAATATTGAACCGTCGTCCATAAGAAGATTCTGCCTCAATCATCGACAAACTTATTTCGTGTAAATTTATTCACTTATCTTTTAATAGATTCCGTTTCATGTTAATAACGACAAGGAGTCTGCCGAGTTTAACACCTACTGGGCTATTGTCACCTGTTTTTCGTGATAATAGTCTATCAAGAGATGGCGTTTACGGGAAATGTAATTGCTCCTAAAACACGAAAATTCAGGTTGTGGGTCATCCGGATAACACAGCCAATGACGACCACAAAAATCCGACGACCTGGATTTTTTTTATATATTTAAACATTACCGTTTTGACGTTTACAAAATGCTTTCCAAAGATAAGGAATATAAACATCTGATCTGTATATTTACCGCATGGATAGAGCAAATATCATACATAGAGGTGGAGAAGTTTTAGTCGAGAAACGCTTTAACTGTGATTAAATAAACATTGGTATAAGATAGGGTCACATGATAGTGGATTACTGACAATGTAAATTACAAGCGTCTGGTCCGTCATGCAAATGCAAGATGTCCACGGTCTTAAAAGAAGAATATCAATACAATAGCCCGACAGATACAGAAAGAGCACATCAATTGTAGCGAATTTACAAACTATGAGTTACTGGCGTGCTCAAAGAAAACTACTGCGATCATCCTAATATAACATCTGAGGATCAACAGCAGATTCAAAGATATGGGCACTGAGATGACCTTTTGAACCTCTGCTGCCCGGTCTAAATCAAATCAGTCAACATTTTTTAAATTTCGCAATGATACTATATCCAATGTAGGGTGGTACACTTTGCAAAAATATCTTCTTTTATATTATCGAAATCGCGACCGAAAAATGCCTATCGACAATATGGTATTACGATATCATTTTTAAAATGGAAAAAGTCTGAGTGTATTTTGTGACAAAGCAAATCTCAGCTCAAACTTTATGATTGGGTTTCGATGAATTGAAACTTTCACTCTGAGGTATAATTGTTAAAGTTCTCTGTATGCATGGTAGCATTCTTTAATATCATGTTTGACTCATTTTGAAACTACATGTACTTGCATAATCCTAATAATACGACGGTGTCTCCTGAAGTGCACCTTTTAGTCTTTTGACTAATTCATATATCATATTTGTTAAACTCGCATGGTTTTATATATATCTTATCGAGGCATAATGGTATATATATTGATGAAATGTTGATAGTTTTAAATTCAGTAATTCATAAGCATTTTAGCACATTTTTCCAGAAATTTGGCTGTTTCACATCTTATATCATTTGAATCCCATTTTGAATGTTTTCACATAACCCTTAGCACAAACCGACACTTCTGGTTTCAGTCTAGTGGAAGGTATTCATATTAGATCAACCTGTATATTTTAATCAAATGAGCCGTTTCATATCTTAGCCTATTATCTTAGGCCAATTTTATGTACAATACCTTCCTCCGAGCACAACAACAAGGTATTGTTTCTTATTACACAAAGAAGCAAACAAATCCAGCGAATCTATTTTGTAAGGTGTAAACAATGGGACCACAGAGCAATATGCAAGTCACGAGAAATAGACCTTCGCGTATAGGGTTTGGTTCCATCTTATTTTTGAACAAGTGATTATCACGGCCAACTGATATATGCTATAGTTGAGGACAGATTGTCTGAAGAAGATGTGATGCATCATAGTCGATATTTAAAAGGCATCCATCACCAACGAACATCATAATCACACAGATACATTGTTAAAATAAAATTACGAAACTTACGATGGCATATATTTCTGGTCAAAACCTTACCTCATTCCAAGTCACGGTATTCGTCCGTACTTTGACGACAAATAATAATATTTGATCTCATTTCTAAATAAACGGTAGCATCACATCGTTCTTACAGTAATCTACCCTTGATATTTTACAGTAATTGCTTAGAGTATGTGTATGGTATCAGTCTCTGCCTTAAGCTATACAAGCTCTTGTGCGAGAGACATTCCCGTCAACATCTGAACAGACTTTCGGGGGAAAATTCACACTCCAGAAAATGTTAATTAATGTTCACCAAGCAGGGCAATAGTAAACAAAAACTGCACTATGTTAGCCACAGCTTAACATTTGTGATATCAAATTGCTTGTGACCAAGTGATAATTTAACAAGCTAAACTGCTGTTGTTCGAAAGAAACGATGGCAAACAAATTAAATAGATAATCGGAAAGGAGCTTAATTCACTCTGCACGGTCATTTGGTGTTAAATGTGTGTTATCGGCATGTGAATGAACAACTCGTTATCAAGCTATCTGTTACATTAGAGTATGTATAAGGAAATGGTGTGTTAGTTTTCTCAGTACTTTGTACACACAGATAAGTACTACGTGATCACTATTTTCCATTAATCAATTTGTGCGCGGCCAAGTGACAATTGCATACGTGATGAGATTAGATTTTGATCTATTGATTGTGCATATGTGATAATCGGGATTTTCATTCCCCCAAAACAACCGTATTACGGACCCCAAATACAAGACGCAAACAATTACATGCATATTCGCCGTTGTTTAACAACGCTGTTCTTGAGATTCGTGTTGGAGGAGGAAATAATAGGCTTACACTGTAATTCAAGTTAATTGTTAGATAACACTCTCTTTTCCCGATAACAGCGACAGGTGCAATGCCACGTGGACCACGGCCTGAACTCTGGTTCATTCTCTTGGCCTCTACCCTATCTTTTTTAAGTTGGGGCGGGGTTTTCTAAATTACTGGTATTGATAACTGTTGTAAATATGATAAATAGAAATCAAAATTTCCTACTATTCCAAGACAAATAAGTTTATTTTTATAAAAATTTTGGCAACTTCAGGTCGAAAATAGTCCAGTTATATACGATTAATGGGTTTAAGAGGTTAGACGAATTAAAGAGCCGGTGTGGAGGATAAGAATGTCCGGTGGCCAAGAATGTCCGAGTCCTATCTACCAACCCAGCTAGGACACTTTTCTCCACATTGGGGACAAGTGTCCGTCCTTGGTTGCACTAGAAAATGATATGATACGTTTCGTAACTTGTGTCTAATCCCGCTTAACCCGGGACTAGGGGCCGTATGCACCGATGTACTTCAGAATCCTCTTGGTGCTCATATGAACAACCACAATCAAAGCGTGATTGAGATACATCAATCTCTAGATGACGACTTTACAACGAATATTATGGATTAAGAATACTGATCAGCGATACGGATTGATAATTTTGGAACATCATGATGTCTTGCCGGCATCATTGAAAACTGTGGACCGCTTCTCTCTTGCAGGAAACTAGCCTTTTTTTATGTATGCTCTGATTGTTTTTTTTCTCCAATTTGTTGCTAAAACTGTTATATGGAATAGGTCTTTGGATTATGGACGCGAATATTCTTTAACAGACGACGACTGAATTATGAATAACGGACCAGACGCTTGTAATTCATGGTGGAGATCGGTTATGTATGATGGCCGAGAGGGGCCATTGTCACTTCGCCATCGTATGTCAAAAAACAGAGCGATGGAGCGATAGAGCGATAGAGCGATGGCGATAGAGCGATAGAGCGATGGCGATAGAGCGATAGAGCGATAGAGCTATGGCGATAGAGCGATAGAGCGATGGCGATAGAGCGATAGAGCGATGGCGATAGAGCGATAGAGCGAAGTACATGACTGCGCATGTCTCATAATCATGCATATTCATACGGTGATAATCGTACCTCCAACACAAGAGAGCTCGCCGCTAAACTCTAGTTATTATCAGGCGGATTCATGAATACTATAGCGGCCAGCGGCATACCACAAAGATTACACAGATAACACAGAGAGATAGACCGATAAGTTTTATTGTATATGGGCTAAAATAATAAACATTGGCCAAAAGATCGACATAAGAATCTAATAAATAAAGCAGTGATATTCGCTGTCTGGTGAACATATACATCTGGAACATTTGAAATCAAGTTTTGTAATTAATGCTGATCAACGCTTGTAAAAAAGTCAACGTAGAATCGAAATAGAAGAGGTCACTCTCCCCCCCCCTAAAATATTGGTGATCTGATTTACCCATAGTCTCGTAATTTTTCGTCAAATTCAACTAATGACTCCTCTGAAAGAAAAGACCAATTCGTCCGTCGATGCGTAAGTTGAATTATTTGAAGTTGTGGGTGCCAAACGCGGCCATTTCCACGTTTTTATCGAAAAAGAAAGGCGGATGTCATATGAAACTGATAATTCATTAAGATGTGCTGATCGTGGCTGGACAAACACTGATATGTTGGTTTTTTTTTATATCTTATTTGGTTTTGTTAGGTAATACACATTGTACATACAACATTTTATTGTACTAAAACAAAAATGGTTGTATTTGTAATTAGAAACTCATGTTATACAACAAACAAATACATCGTCATTACACCTCGATTTATCTACGCAAACAACATCATAAGAGTCTAAACAGTAAATGCAGCGATGACCAATACTGGTAAAACAAGCGCCATTCGCAGCTCTTCTACTGGAAATATTTATCGGTTTCGTACGCACATTGGAAGCGTTTTGAACACTTTTCAACCAAGGGATTTTTAACTACTTTCATTTTATATATAGAAAATTTATTAATAGAAATACAGTAGTTGAGTGGCTGATTTCTGGGTTGTAAAAGACCAAGTATAACTTTTTCTGGAGAAAATATAATTGGAACGCCCGCCGAAGCGAACCAATTTTCCAGTAAACTCCACCAAGGGTAGATATGTTCACATTCCCAAAAAGATGAATAATAGTCTCTGGAACTTTGCTACAAAATGTACATAAGTTGGATGTATCAGGGTAAAGTTTATGTGCAAAAATGTTGGTAGTCAATATTCAATTAATAATTCTGTATCGAAACCATTTATATTTCACATCTCTTTGTTACATTATTATTCCATATATACCACTCCGAATCACTATAATTTTTTTCAAGAACTGTTTAGTACAGTAAATCTAAAGGTCAAGAGATTTCTATATAACATTTTACAGCCTTTTTTTTACACTTATTAATAGTGAAATAGGGGGCGGTGCCAACGGTATCATATACTGTTTCTGTAAAAGTCCAAATCTCGTGTTGTTTGCTGCTTTCCGTACTGCTTGAGTAGTATATAAAACTGATATTGACGCAACTTGACCTATGACCTAAACAAATTGCATATTGGGGAGAAAAACTACCACAGAAGAGTTCCAATTTTTACAGGTCACTGCGCAGATCAAGTGGTTGCCATGGTGACGTCACTTCCGGTCACGTGACCTTTGGGGCATGTATTCCTCCGCGGTGAAGCCGTCGGCGGTGATGCGGTCGCGGGAAAAAGCCGTGGACAGAAAAAGTAGTCCCAAATACGCGGAGAGCTGAGGGAAATTCTCCGGCAATCTTCGGGACATTTTGGGAGCGAGAGGGGCCCCTACTGGACCGATTGGGTTGAGTGAGGTGTCAAAGTGAAGCGCTCCTCCAGGACGATCAAGTCATTGGTGGGTGTATGTAAAATTAGGATTTGTCCCGAAAATATAAAAAGAGGATCACGGACTTTACCCCTAAAATAGGGCCCGATTCGCACATTTGCATCTATACGGGGAAATGCCTATATTGGTATAGGGGTGGTCATTTTTTTGTGGATTTTACTATGGGTTGTGGGGTCTTGTTTTCTTCGTCTCACCAGGTAAAACACGATGGGAAGGGTCTCTGAGCTAAGCGGTGAAATTTTTCGAAAATTTCACGGAGATCTGGATAGGCCCATAGGCCTACTGGCTCAATGGATAGGTCCATACTGGGCAATTCGCACCTGTTCATTGCGATATGGGTTGTGGGATCTTGTTTTTCAAGTCTCACCACGTAGAACACATGGGCGGGTTCCCGAAGCTAAGCGGTGAATTTTTTCGAAAAGTTCACGGAGGTATGGATAGGCCCATAGGCCTAATGGCTCAATGGATAGGTCCATACTTAGCAATTCACCCATGTTCATTGCGATATGGGTTGTGGGATCTTGTTTTTCACGTCTCACCACGTAGAACACGATGGGCGGGGTCCCGAAGCTAAGCGGTGAATTTTTTTTTAAAAGTCACTGCGCGCATGCGTAGTGGGTAAATGGTGCTGGGTGGCCGTTTTGGGGTCTAGGTGAGCTCCTAGTGGTCCGATGGTGTCGCAAGAGGTCTTATTTTGAAGCTCTCGTGGAGGAGCATCCGACTGAACTAATGTATCGTCCGTTTTCAATATTCTGCGCATGCGCAGTCTGGCCGTAGTATAGAAAGCAGGCATTTTGGGGGTGCGTGGGGGTGTGTTTGGGATAGAGATAGGCCACTATTGGTCCAAATGGTTCGTGGGAGGTGTCAAAGTGAAGCTTTTGTGGGGTAGAGTCAGAATACAGGACATATATGGTACAATACAGGACAGATATTGTATAACACAGGACAGATATTGTATAACATAGGACAGATATGGTATAATACAGCACAGATATGGTATAATACAAGACATATATTTTAAAATACAGCACAGATGTGGTATAATACAGGACAGATATTGTATAATACAGTACAGATATTGAATAATACAGGACATATATTGTATAATACAGGACGGATATTGAATAATACAGGACAGATATTGTATAATACAAGACATATATTGTACAATACAAGGCATATATTGTAGCATCCGGATGTAAAACCACAGTCCCTAATGTAAAACAATGAAAACCCTGGATGTAAGATGAGGTTCCGGATATAAAACAAAGGTCCCCGGATGTAACTAGTCATACATATTTAGGTTATTATTATGGACAACATAGATACAGTCTGGTCATTCATAATTATGTTATTATTATGGACAACAAACATACAGTCTGATATGTAATTTCTTACAATTAAGATAAATTCAAAACGATAAATGTGTGAAGTACTAGCCAGATAAGCTGACTAGCGCCACATCACCGCGATGTATATATTATCAGGATACTGTGTTGTTCCCGCAAGAGTACAAGTACATGGACAAGAAAAATATACATTGGTAGAGTATATGTATATGGACAGATTACATGTATAGGCACATAGTACATGCACATGTACTTTCGCTACTACTTGTACTGATGACGTCACCGATGACGTCATAGATGCTGTGGACATCCATCAAATCGGGGTCTACACCCCGAGAGCTAGAAAATGACACCTCCCACGGCGCATTCGAACCAATTTTGGTCCATCTCTACCCCACACACACCCCCACGCACCCCCAAACTGACCACTTTACTTACTACACCCAACTGCGCATGCGCAGATTGACGCGACTTGCAATAAGAAGCACGCCATTCTGACTCTACCCCACAAAAGCTTCACTTTGACCCCTCCCACGACCCATTTGGACCAATAGTGGTCCATCTCTACCCCAAGCACACTCCAACGCACCCCAAAATGCCTGCTTTCTATACTACGGCCAGACTGCGCATGCGCAGAGTATTGAAAACGGACGATACATTATCCCAGTCGGATGCTCCTCCACGAGAGCTTCAAAATAAGACCTCGTACGACACCATCGGACCACTTGGGGCTCACCTAGACCCCAAAACAGCCACCCAGCACTATTTACCCACTACGCATGCGCGCAGGGACTTTTTCAAAAAAATTAACCGCTTAGCTTCGGAACCCCGCCCATCGTGTTTCACGTGGTGAGACGTGAAAAACATGATCCCAAAACCCATATCGCAATGAACATGTGTGAATTGCCCAGCATGGACCTATCCATTGAGCCAGTAGGCCTATGGGCCTATCTAGACCTCCGTGAACTTTTCGAAAAATTTCATCGCTTAGCTCCGAGACCCTTCCCATCATGTTTTACGTGGTGAGACGAAGAAAACAAGACACCACATCCCATAGTAAAATCCACAAAAATGACCACCCCTATGCGCATACAGGCATTTTCCCGTGCAGATGCAAATGTGCGAATCAGGCCCGATTTTAGGGGTAAAGTTCGTGTTCCACTTTTTATATTTTCAGGGGCAAATCCTCAATTTACATGCACCCACCCATGACTTGATAGGCAGGCCCGATAAGCCGGAGACCGATATTAACCCTTTTGAACATGGTTGATAGGGGTTTCCCCTATTGTAGGTGTAAAGTCCGTGTTCCGCTTTTTGTATTTTTGGGACCAATCCTAATTTTACATACACCCACCCACTATTTTATCGCCCTGGAAGAGCGCTTCACTTTGACACCTCACTCGACCCAATCGGTCCACTAGGGGCCCCTCTCGCCCTCAAAATGTCCCGGAGATTGCCGAAGATTGCCGGAGAATTTCCCCCAGCTCTCCGCGTATTTGAGACTATTTTTCTGTACGCGGAGGCTTTTTTCCGCGACCGCATCACCGCAGAGGAATACATGCCCCAAAGGTCACATGACCGGAAGTGATGTCACCATGGCAACCACTTGACCTGCGCAGTGACCTGCAAAAATTGGAACTCTTCTGTGTTCGGAGGTAGTTTTTCTCCCCACTATGCAAATTTTTTAGGTCAAAGGTCAAGTTGCGTCAATATCAGTTTTATATACTACTTGCCTGACATACTGATAATTATTCCAGAAAATTGGCTGCGCATTTATAAATGGACTGAAAAGAGTCAAATGACAAAAAAATTCCGTTATTATCTAAAATATCATTTACAAACCGCACGCCTTTTCCATCCCAGTGACCTAAATGTAAAGCTTTATTATCAATTTTAATTTTTTCATTGTACCATTTCATTCGAGAAAGTTTGACAGTCCTCTAGTTTTATTTGAAATTCTGTCCAGGCTAGAAGCGTGTCCCTCCAAAATACGTTTTCCATCGTTGGTATAATATTAGTTCTTAAGAATGCTGAACCAAATCCTATTGGGTCTATATTCTTTGGCATAAACATTTTCAAACTATTACCCCACTTGGAATTATCAGCTTGTAATATCCTAATCCACGATATATTTGTGCCTGGATTACATATTAACAATAGGATTATCTAAACCGCCATGTTCAAGTGGTTTAACAGAAATTTTTCTGAAAATTTTATCAGGTTTCGAGTTCCAAACAAATTCAAAACAGCGTTTCTGAAATTCATTTATAAGTGGTTCGGGTGGGTTTGGAAGAGAGGAAAATAGATGGTTGAGTTTCGGCAACAACAAGCTTTTTTAAAATGACATTTCGTCCTAGTGGAGTCAATCCTATTTTGGACCATATCTTCATGAGTATGACAATATCTTTGTAATTTTTTCAACTTTTTCGGCCAAATTGTTTGTAAACACAAGACCTAATAGTTTAAAGTCACCTTGTGATCAGTCTAAATTCCATTTAGTACGAAACCACTGAGAAAATGTTGGTGCTTGGCATAAAACTGTAATTTAAAACCAAAAAAAAAAAAAAATGTAAATTAAAAAAGTCACGACAAATTTAGACCCGCGAAGGAAGAATTAAAGAGGTGCGTCGGGGTACACCCCCATGTAATTTTGAATTTATTTCACACGCTTCTCTACTAATTTTCGGCCCATTTCAAGGCACCCCCTCGTAATTATTGAGGGTGGAGAGACGAAGTGGTCCTTGGTCTCCGCTCTTTGATACATTCCGTTCTTTGTGCAATGCGAGGGTATAGGGGGAGAGGCAAATCTTAATAAATTAATGCCCTATCAACGTTCTCCAATAATTGAACATTAATAAGCGTCAATCCTTCCCCCCCTCCGTGTCATTAATCAAAGATCTTTTTTTATATATATTCATAATGGCATTCCTTGAATCAACTCAGAGTCGCTTTCTTGTACAGAATTTTTCTTAGCATGCATGGCGTTGATATTCAATTTGACCGCCATGAAAATCTTGTACTGATAAATACCGTGAACACAAAGGTAGGCAAAAATGTCGACTTGTCTCGTTTTGGTGTAGTCATGCGCAGTCATGTACTTCGCTCTATCGCCATCGCTCTATCGCTCTATCGCCATCGCTCTATCGCTCTATCGCCATCGCTCTATCGCCATCGCTCTATCGTTCTATCGCCATCGCTCTATCGCTCTATCGCCATCGATCGCTCTATCGCTCTATCGCCATAGCTCTATCGCTCTATCGCCATCGCTCTATCGCTCTATCGCCATCGTTCTATCGCTCTATCGCCATCGCTCTATCGCTCTATCGCTCTATCGCCATCGCTCTATCGCTCTATCACTCTATCGCCATAGCTTTATCGCTATAGCTCTATCGCTCTATCGCTCTAGCTCTATCGCTCTATCGCCATCGCTCTATCGCTCTATCGCCCTATAGCACGATGGCGAAGTGACGATGGCCCCTCTCGGCCACCATAGTTAGCGCATGTATATTTTACAACGGTTTGAGGAAACGGTGGCTACTGGCAGCTCTGTATAATTACGCTCTCAAAGTAAAATCGTTTTTATAAAATGAAGCTGGCTAGAGTATGACGTTTGTCCAAAACAGATATTGTAAAGCCCGATTCCTGCTTTCGTAAACCACCTATTTTAACCCCAAATAATACAAATCCGAGAAAATCGGCTGTATATTGTCTTCAACGGTTGTTCAAACGGACTTAATTCAACCATAACACTGATTTTTGGCAACTGTGCGGAAGCCATACTACGGAGTCTTACGCAAATACCTGATGGTTGACGAAAGTAAAAATATTGACGAACAAACCACGTAGAGATTGCAGATTAAGAAATTGAAAAATGGATAACCATACTCAAGGTTTTCAAATATATAATTCAATATACCATGACGTTTCTTCGATTTTACATACAACAGAGAATTCTACGATTCCGATGTGGGTAGTTTGATAAACAAGAAAGAGGAAATCATTTTGACATTTACAAATGGTTCAAATATATATCCAGAGAATTAATCTAGTTCGCAAAAAGGCTAACCATTCCTGCGAAGACCAGTCTGTTTTCACTGGAACTTCTTTACCGGTACCGAAAGCAAGGCATTTGTTTTTGATTATATATACATGGTTTTCTTTTGAGTCACCATTTTCGTATTGCACTGAAACTATTTCAAGCATTACAAGTTTTGCATTTTGTATAAACTTTTTTTGTGACTTTGAAAACCTACCCCCATTCCCAGGTTAATTGAAGATATTCTAAATATACAAATTAGTTGCCTACTTATGAATGAGAATTGTTTACACTAATAGAATATCTATGAAGTACTTATATAATAATTTTCTTAGCCATACTTTCTATACCACTTCGTGTAATTTGTTTCAAACAGTCTGTAACAGGCCATTTCTATTGCTTTATGAAGAGTTGTAAAGTTTTCACTGCTTAGCATTTCTAAATGTATGAAAACCAACAGTCCTCCAATCC
Organism: Hanleya hanleyi; assembly: GCA_036873755.1. NCBI lineage: Eukaryota > Metazoa > Mollusca > Polyplacophora > Lepidopleurida > Hanleyidae > Hanleya > Hanleya hanleyi. Next base: position 13,755 of record JAVTVY010057472.1, on the reverse strand, counting down.
TTTCTTATCTAAGGATAATCAGTTACCTTTTTTACGCCCCTCAGACATCGTACAATTTATATTTTTTGTGTATTTATATATATGTTCAGTACTTAGGTGGTTAAGTTGGTTTGAATGTCATGTGTTGTACATCTCCATAGTGTTCAAATGAACAGACACAATCAAGTGAGTGAGTGAGTGAGTAGGATTTAACGTCGTTTTCAACATTGTTTCAGTCATATCACGACGGTGCCTACATGTGCCAGAACACGAGAGTGTTCACAGTTCCTATTATTCTGGACACTGATCAACCCAGCCAGTACAGCACCCGGTCACCCATCCAAGTATTGACCGAGCTCAACGCTGCTTAACTTCGGTGATCCGACGAGAACCGGTGTGCCCAACGTGATGCGCCGTACACAATCAAAGCGTGACTGAGATACATACTATGGAAAAAGACTTCGCAATTCCTTTGGATCAAGAATAATGGTCAGTGATGAGCATTTTATGCATATCTCAGCAATTTATGTGAAGTGCATCATCATGCATCATTGAAAACTTTTAACCGCTTTTCTCTTGTACTAAACCATCTTGTTTTTTTATTATTTTTATTTCATGCTCATATGGAATTAGTGCTGTCATACGAAATAAACGGCGCATTTTATTTAGACCTATATCTCTATAAAAATGAAGCAAGCTTTCTCTCTCATCTACTTCACGACAATTTCGATACCGTAAACTATACCTATCTGGAGAGTAATATAACAGAGATACCTATCTGGGGAGTAATATAACAGAGGGACCTGCATATGGCGTAAACACATCTCGCCTAGTACCATTTCCTAGATCATGTGTCGTCAACGTCACAAAACATTGTTGCAGAAACTTATGAAACAGGGCTATCTCGTCAAGCGCCTCCACTCGAAATCTCTCAAATTTGGAGATGCATATCGCATGCTGATAGCAAAATATGAGCGTAGCATGGCGTTACGTTTTGCTTATCGCTTCAATTCGTAACTTGTGTCTAGGGGCCGTATGAACCCATGTTTTTTTAAGATCTTCATGGTGTTCACAGGAATAGTCACAATCAAAGCGTCACTGAGATACATCATACTCTAGATAACGACTTTACAACGAAAATTATATGAATTGAGAATACTGATCAGCGATACGGTTTTGATATTTTGGAATATCGTGATCTCTTCCTGGCATCATTGAAAACTGTTGACCGCTTCTCTCTCGAAGGAAATTAGATTAGTTTTATGTATACAATGATTTATTCTTTAATTTGGTGCTAATGTTATTATATGAATTAGGTCTTTGGATTATGGTCGCGGAAATTCTTTAATGGACGACGGCTGAATATTGAATGACGGGCTAGACGCTTGTAGTTTTCTATTATTGACGTGGATATTGTTTGTGGACGATGTCTGAATATTGAATTTCGGATCTGACATATGCTATCTCGCATGAGGGAAGCGAATAGCAAGACATCATGATGTTCTTTTCGTAAAATCCTGATCAGTGTCAAGTATTTTTCCTGGTGTATAGTGTATCTCTATCACGCGTGGATTGTGATTGTTCATCGCACATCATAGAAATGTGAAAAGCGAAATTATACACACTTTAAGAAACGTATCGCCAGACATTTTGCAGTTATGATCACATTTTCCCATCAGTGTGCGTTATCACTTAATTTGAGAAACACAGAAATGGAAGCGTTTCTGGTTAAAAAAATTTCTGCACCACCATGAAGTGTTGGTTGAAATGGTCATATATATTCTCACACGATCTAGCAACTGCTCAGTGCAAGATATGCACACGTCAAATACAGGTTTTTCTGGAATATAACCATCCACAAATGAGTAGTTAACTATGTCAAATTTTCAAACATCTCTCTTTAATGTTGGCTTCAGAGTAAGCTTCGCAAATTTTAAAAATCTATAGGCCCACTATCAGCTGTTTCCTTCAAATCCAGCGAAGGGGATATATTTCCGTCAGTGTCGCTGCCTTTTGACAATTTTTGTTTTTCTGTGTATATTCGTACGAGAACAGATATAGTTCTGTGAAATATTTGGTATGTTCAAACTAATTTTTAGTCAACGTATTATTATCATCGGCAGTACTGTCAACGGATTTGTCAAACAGAACGAGAACAGTTGATCACAACGTGAGGCTAATACAGCAGGAGGGTGACTCGGAAAATATTGTGAAAAGCGTTTTATAGATCAATATTTCAACATATATTTATTCATGTCATCATCAGGAATGGTAGTTTATTTTAGCTTTACAGAACATTCAAAGATGATCAACCAATCAGACATACCATACATTGAGTGAGGCTATATTCATCAGTGTGGGTGGTTGGTGGGTGTCCGGTGGGCACGGGTTCCTGGTACTTCAATGCATTTTGCTGAGAAGCAACGGGAACTCGATAATGTGATGTCTAGCACTGTAATATCAATTGTCTTTATTGCACCATGTAAGCGTCCTGTCTTTGTCTTGTGTGCTGTCCGTGTTCTATTGGGTTGATGTAGGTTGTCTGGTTCCATGTTGCTTCAAAGATTTCTTTAAGGCAGCAGGAACGCAACTTGGCTGGGTGGTGCTTAAGTAGTTCGTCGCAATATGACTGAAATAATGTTGAAAGCGACGTTAAATCTTATTCACTCACTCACTCACTCACTCACTCACTCACTGATAACATACTGGGTTGTCATTCTGTCCTTTACCATATGAGTCCTTTGTCATATCTGCGATGTAGATTTTACCACCGCTTTTACATCTCCTAGAAAAATAGCATCAAGCTCCGGTTTGTTTTCTCTCATAGAAAACATACGTCAGTTCAAACATGCGATAGGTGCTATCTAATGACCGATGTTCTATAGATTCGAAAGGTATCACACAATTTTGCATTATCATGTATTTTCGCTTTCGTGTTTTAAATTGACTATGGCATTTCCAGCCTTCAAAATTTAAAGACGGCTTAATCTGTATGGACTGCTTATTCTATATCTCTTGTCTTGTAGCCTTGTCTGTTTCTGTGAATTGGTGAGATATCTCAGAGGTGGGGAAAGTTGACGACGTCTGACACCTGTGCATGTAGAGCAACCAGAAGACTCCATAGAAAAAGCCTCATCGGCACCTCACATTCAGACTAGAATACGGAGGATTCTATGACGTAGCCTTGGTATCTCAGCTGCGCTTTTATTGCAGCTGTTCGTGTGGAAACATAATTTCAGAAACCGCATAAAAGCAATAATTAAGAAGAACACTATTCACAGTTTCGAATTTGTCAAATATCGCACAATATTGAAGTGAAGAGGCGCAATCGAGGCACGTTTGTACAGCCTCATTCAGAAAGTGTATTGTCTCCCCCTGATTATCTGCTGCCCTTTAAGATCGGAGGCATACAAATGTGCTTTGGTAAGTGTGTCCTCGGTTTCACTTTTACCAAAGGTACCTGCAATTATTTCCAACTATAGTTTGAGAAACTATTCCAGAATTTTTGTTAGAAAAATTGTTTTTATACGGATAATATCTGTCTACAGGTTTTACATATAATCGATAATTTTTGTGTACATTTTATATTTAATATTCTAAAATAATTGAATAGTTAATTACCTAAACTTATTGCGAGGGTCTTTGGCACTTACCGGAAGTTCCCTCACCACTGCGCCCTGGTTGTAAAATGGGGATAACACATTTTTCTGAATCAGTCTATACGGGTAACTACATGGTCAGGTGTGAACACATTGTTTTGGGAAGGCACTGGGCAGGTAAATGTTTGTTATGTAATTGTGAGTAGATATCAAGACTTTCGATTATTGGCACGGAAATTCTTTTCTGGACGACGGCTGAATACTGAATGTCGAACCTGCCACCTATAGTATCCCGTAACACAATGTTGAAGGAGTAAGCTCACGTATCTTAACTAGATTCGCTGATGTCTCTCACTTCATGATTGGCCAGTGCGTCTTTTTCTCCGGGAGAAAGCAACTCGAACGTCACATAACGCCTGTCTCACGTCAGATGTTCCCGAGGTAGCCAGATAAAAGGTGAATAGTAGTATGTCTATGTACAACACTGAGACTAGCTTGGCAAGGTCATGAACAATAGAAGCTTACACGAAATAATCATCTTTTTCTCCGCAACTGGATTCACTCCAGAATGTAAGTTTGGTTAAAACCCAACAAGAATTTACCTTCATGCTTCTGAACTGATCTACGTATAGTTTCGTCATGAACTTTGGCCAGTACAGGTCCACTGAGTTGAATAAACATGCATTGTATTTTAAATGCACCATACTCATAAGAGAAACAGCCAGGCTACCAATCCATTGTTCACATTGATTTCCATTGTCCACATTGATTTCCATTGTCCATATTGTGAGGTGAACAGATACATATGCAGCACTACATTAAGGTTCAACTTTGTGCCATATGCATCACTACACTAAAAGTTCAACTTTGTAACATATGCATCACTACACTAAATGTTCAACATTGTAACATATGCATCACTACACTAAAGGTTCAATATTGTGGCATATGCATCACTACACTAAAGGTTCAATATTGTGGCATATGCATCATCACACTAAAGGTTCAACTTCGTGGCATATGCATCACTACACTAAAGGTTCAACATTGTGGCATATGCATCACTACACTAAAGGTTCAACATTGTGACATATGCATCACTACACTAAAGGTTCAACTTTGTGGCATATGCATCACTACACTAAAAGTTCAACTTTGTGGCATATGCATCACTACACTAAAGGTTCAACTTTGTGGCATATGGATCACTACACTAAAGGTTCAACTTTGTGGCATATGCATCACTACACTAAAAGGTTCAATATTGTGGCATATGCATCACTACACTAAAGGTTCAATATTGTCGCATATGCATCATCACACTAAAGGTTCAACTTCGTGGCATATGCATCACTACACTAAAAGTTCAATATTGTAACATATGCATCACTACACTAAAGGTTCAATATTGTGGCATATGCATCACTACACTAAAGGTTACACTTTGTGCATATGCATCACTACATTAAAGGTTCAACATTGTGACATATGGATCATTACACTAAAGGTTCAATATTGTGACATATGGATCACTACACTAAAGGTTCAACATTGTGCCATATGGATCACTACACTAAAGGTTCAACATTGTGACATATGCATCACTACACTAAAGGTTAAACTTTGTGCATATGCATCACTACATTAAAGGTTCAACATTGTGACATATGCATCACTATACTAAAAGTTCAATATTGTAACATATGCATCACTACACTAAAGGTTCAATATTGTGGCATATGCATCACTACACTAAAGGTTAAACTTTGTGCATATGCATCACTACATTAAAGGTTCAACATTGTGACATATGCATCACTACACTAAAGGTTAAACTTTGTGCATATGCATCACTACATTAAAGGTTCAACATTGTGACATATGCATCACTACACTAAATGTTCAACCTTGTGACATATGCATCACTACACTAAAGGTTCAACATTGTGACATATGGATCACTACATTAAAGGTTCAACATTGTGACATATGCATCACTACACTAAAGGTTAAACTTTGTGCATATGCATCACTACATTAAAGGTTCAACATTGTGACATATGCATCACTACACTAAATGTTCAACCTTGTGGCATATGCATCACTACACTAAAGGTTCAACATTGTGGCATATGGATCACTACACTAAATGTTCAACTTTGTGACATATGCATCACTACACTAAAGGTTCAATATTGTGGCATATGCATCACCACACTAAATGTTCAACTTTGTGACATATGCATCACTACACTAAAGGTTCAATATTGTGACATATGCATCACTACACTAAAGGTTCAACTTCGTGGCATATGCATCACTACACTAAAGGTTCAACTTTGTGACATATGGATCACTACATTAAAGGTTCAACATTGTGACATATGGACCACTACACTAAAGGTTCAACATTGTGACATATGCATCACTACACTAAAGGTTCAATATTGTGACATATGCATCACTACACTAAAGGTTCAACTTCGTGGCATATGCATCACTACACTAAAGGTTCAACTTTGTGACATATGGATCACTACATTAAAGGTTCAATATTGTGACATATGGATCACTACACTACAGGTTCAACATTGTGACATATGCATCACTACACTAAAGGTTCAATATTGTGACATATGCATCACTACACTAAAGGTTCAATATTGTGGCATATGCATCACTACACTAAAGGTTCAATATTGTGACATATGCATCACTACACTAAAGGTTCAATATTGTGGCATATGCATCACTACACTAAAGGTTCAATATTGTGACATATGCATCACTACACTAACGGTTCAACATTGTGACATATGCATCACTACACTAAATGTTCAATATTGTGACATATGCATCACTACACTAAAGGTTCAACATTGTGACATATGCATCACTACACTAAATGTTCAATATTGTGGCATATGCATCACTACACTAAAGGTTCAATATTGTGACATATGCATCACTACACTAAAGGTTCAACATTGTGACATATGCTTCACTACACTAAATGTTCAATATTGTGGCATATGTATCATTACACTAAAGGTTAAACTTTGTGCATATGCATCACTACATTAAAGGTTCAACATTGTGACATATGGATCACTACACTAAAGGTTCAGCATTGTGACGTATGGATCACTACATTAAAGGTTAAACTTTGTGCATATGCATCACTACATTAAAGGTTCAACATTGTGACATATGCATCACTACACTAAAGGTTAAACTTTGTGACATATGGATCACTACACTAAAGGTTAAACTTTGCGCATATGCATCACTACATTAAAGTTTAAACTTTGTGGCATATGCATCACTACCGTAAAGGTTAAACATTTTGCATATGCATCACTACAGTAAAGGTTAAACTTTTTGCATATCGATCACTACAGTAAAGGTTAAACTTTGTGGCGTATGCATCACTACACTAAAGATTAAACTTTGTGCATATGCATCACTACAGAAAAGGTTCAACTTCGTGGCATATGCATCACTACACTAAAAGTTCAACTTTGTGACATATGCATCCCTACACTAAAGGTTCAAAATTGTGACATATGGATCAATACACTAAAGGTTCAACTTTGTGCATATGCATCACTACACTAAAGGTTAAACTTTGTGGCATATGCATCACTACACTAAAGGTTAAACTTTGTGGCATATCCATCACTACACTAAAGGTTCAACTTCGTGGCATATGGATCACTACACTAAAGGTTCAACTTTGTGGCATATGGATCACTACACTAAATGTTAAACTTTGTGGCATATGCATCACTACACTAAAGGTTCAACTTTGTGGCATATACGTCACTACACTAAAGGTTCAATATTGTGGCATATGGATCACTACACTAAAGGTTCAATATTGTGCATATGCATCACTACACTGAAGGTTCAACTTTGTGACATATGGATCACTGCACTCAAAGTTCAACTTTGTGGCCTGTTTGGTTTGTTGATTTTGGTACAGATAAAGTCCATAGAAAGGCAACATTGCTAATAGCTAACATCCTGAATATTAGTCGAATTCAGAGGGGACACATATTTATATTGCTCTATACCAGTGAGAGCTCGATCTTACGTGATTAAAGTGATGTGAATCTGAAACTATGTACAACGAATGTAATCTGGGTGTGACTTTATATTTATCAGTATTTGCTGATATGGCAGATCAGGGTCTAGGAAGTAAAAAAAAAGTCGAGTATCAACCGGATAAATTATTATATATTAAAGTTAGTCCGGATGAACCACATAACTGTATGCAGCGATATTGTTGTAGTATAACAGTCTGTTTTAAACGTATACGATCTGCTAAATATTTTACAGGTAATAATATCGACATTGCTAAACAACGACTGCTCTTGGAGGACCTTACATTGTATTCGTATAAAGGCTATTTTGCCTTCAGGTAAGTCGTTCACATTTGTTAATTGTAACTTGTCTCAACAGTAACGTGTGTTTTTTCTATAACGCATCTTGGTTGTGAACTGTCTTAGTTGTGAGGTTTGAAGAGCGCCAAATTCCAAGCATGCCTCAAAATACATACAAATATAAACACTTCACTTGGGCAAGAGAAGCGAGCAATGTCCCAGTAAATTAAACTGACTAAAATTATTTAATGGACAACGGCTGAATGTTGGATGACGGGCTAGACGCTTGTGTATTACCTGTAACCTGCCTTGCCTGTGTTATCGTCTTTGTTTGGCTATAATTATCACTGACATATTCATTCTATATTTTAGAACATTTTATTTCCGCTAGGCAATGTGTGTTTTATTGGTTTTAATAATTTTATTGGTCGTTGACCCCTACTCGCATTTTCTGAAAAAGAAAAATGGTGCTTCACTTCGACCTGTATATTTGTCATGATCTTTTGTTTTCCACTATAGGAGAAACAGTTGTCTGTCTATGATTTTTTGAAAGAGTAAATGGAAATGAGTCATTTTCTATGGAATTTCATTGGTATTCAGGTTCGAGTTATGGGTCTTGGTATAAATAGTTCACATTCGAACAGCAGTTATGGTATATAAGATACTGAACAATCTGACCCCTCAATACTTAACGGAACTATTTAAATATGTAGACCAAGTTCACACGCGAAGGACAAGGAGTTCTGCAAATCGACTATTGTATGTACCAAAACACAGGTCGAGTCTTAAAAAACAGTCTTTTTCGCATAGTGGCGCCATTACATGGAATAGTCTCCCAGAACATGTGAGAGTGTGTAATTCTCTAGGTTCTTTTAAGAAAGCCGCATTTGACCATTTCTTAAACACTATGTAGGCCTAGCTATAATCAATAGTCATACGTATATGCAGTATCATTGAAATGTTTGTTTTACGAATGGTTTTTATGTATATTTATAGTTTTATCTGTTACCTATATGTACATTTCAACTATATTTTATATTTTAAAGTATAGATGGATTCTTAACAATGTATATAGTTATTAACCCCAGAGGGCCATGGGGAAGATTAGCCATGCTAACCATGTTTTACCCTCAGTAAATAAAGTTTATCTATCTATCTATCTATCTATCTCATTCAATTTAGGGGGCTTGGTGTGAATAGTTCACACTCAAGTTTGGGGTCTTGCTGTGAATAGTTCACACTCCAGTTTTGGGTCTTGATGTAAATAGTTCACACTCAAGTTTGGAGTATGTATGTGAATAGTTAACTCAAGCCTGGAGTCTTGATGTGAATAGTTCACGCTCAAGTTTGGGATCTTGATGTAAATAGTTCACACTCAATTTAGAGGTGTTGATGGGAATAGTTCACACTCATGTTAGAGATGTGGATGTGAATAGTTTACACTCAAATTAGGGGTGTTGATGGGAATAGTTCACACTCAAGTTAGAGATCTTGATGTGAATAGAATATAGTGTTCTATAACATGGGAGTTTCTGTCTTATGGGATGGCGGAGGGTGATAAAGCTAAAATTTGATAATGAAAATTAAATCTAGCTTGTTCTGGGTGTGACTTTTTATTGATCAGTAAGTACCGATATCGAAGATCAATGTCTAGGATGTAGAAAAAGAGACTAATAACTAGATACATGTTATCACAGTTCCATTGAATCGTTCAGTTGTAAGGTTGACCAGGATGAACCACATTAATATCAGCACCGATAGCGTTGTGATACAACAGCCTGTTTTAAACCTATCTGTTGTCCTAATTCTTTTACTGGAATTATATTGACCTTACTAAGAAACGACTGGTGTTGGAAGACCTTACATTTATTTGTATAAATTACAACACATATAAGGGGAGTGGGAAGATGTGCCGACATACTGACAGAGCCACATGACTTCACAGTATAGTCTTCCGGTTAACCTATTCTAAAGCACATACCAAGAATCTAACGATTCGTGATATGTGTTGTATCTCAGGTACGCTTTTATTGTACCTGTACATGTGGCAACTTGGATGATATGACCACACGGCCCCTAGCACCGGCATAAGCGGTATTAGATACAAATCTAGAGAGCTATGATGGAAATGCTCTGACAACTCGTATACTGGTAATTGGTGAGCTGTTTCGCTGTGACAACTCGTACATTGGAGATTGGTGAGCTGTATCGTCGTCAGATGTAAATGACGGCATTTAACACAAAAAGACTAGTCTGTAAGGCCCGATGTCGACCCAGCATCAACTTCCCACAAATGCCAACATATATCAAAGACCAAAAGGTCTGTACAGGGGGCGGGCCTCGGGGACGACACGTCCACCAGCAGAATCTCGCCATATACAGGTAAAAATTACAACACATATAAGGGAAGTGGGAAGAGGTGCCGACATACTGACAGAGCCACATGACTTCACAGTATAGCCTTCCGGTTAACCTATTCTAAAGCACATACCAAGAATCTAACGATTCGTGATATGTGTTGTATCTCAGGTACGCTTTATTGTACCTGTTCATGTGGCAACTTGGATGATATGACCACACGGCCCCTAGCACCGGCATAAGCGGTATTAGATACAAATCTAGAGAGCTATGATGGAAAAGTTCTGACAACTCGTACATTGGCAATTGGTGAGCTGTTTTGCTGTGACAACTCGTACACTAGTACAAAGGCTATTTGCGTTCAGGTAAGCCGCTCATCTGGCTGACCTGCAACATGTCTATGCTTTAACCTGTCTTAACGTGTTATTTTAAAAACGTATCTTAGACGTGAACTGTCTTAGATGGATGGTGTCTCACAAGTAGCATGTCTTACCTATAAAGTGGCTCATCTGTTACATTGCTTAGCTCTAACCTTTCTTAGCCTGTCTTAGCCTTGGATCGATATGCAGAGGTGGGGGAAATTGACGTCTGGCAAATAAAACGCAACCATTTGACTCTACAGAAAAGAGTCCCTCAGCACCTAACATTCAGACCCGAGAATACGGGGTATTCACGGTCGTAGCCTTAGTATTTCAGCCTCGCTTTTTTGCAGCTGTTCATGTGAAGACTATGAAGTATTCACACGGCCCCTAGCACCGGCTTAAGCGGAATTAGATACGCTAGCTCGGAAGCCGTGGTGACAGATCGGCTCAAATAGCTCATCTGATGTTAATGGTCGAACATCATAGAAGTCTGATGAAGTAAACGCTCCAACACGGGGTAAACTGGTGAATGCAAGAATACCCAGAGAAACTATCCTGTAATGCCCGACGTCGTACGGCTTCCATTTCCCACCAAAACTAAAGGTGTCTGACCAGTAACATGTCTCAGCTCGTACTGGGGCAATGTTTGTTTTATTGTTGGTGATGGATCCCTCCAGTTTCTAAAAATAAAAAATAAAAACTGAAACTATAAGCATAAATGAAAATAACGGGAAAGTCGAATCTATTCTTCTTCAAAGAATAATGCAGTCTAATTTTCTGGAATTAAATTAAGTTCTTCAGCAGATAGCCGGTTTTCCTAATAATTCGCTGTAAAACGCGCCCAATAGGTGATCCGAAATATTTTTGTGTGGAATTTTAAATCCTTCATTCGAGTTACTGTGACAGCTTTTACAAAGTCAATTGGCCATATATAAGTAGCATGGCAATAACTTCGAAGTGTTTACTAACTGAACATTCCACGGAGGGGCGATGTTTCCATATATTATTCTTAGAAAAAAAAAATAAAACATTTCTCCAAGGGAGGATCTGGCACCAGTTGAATAATGATATCGACGTTGTTGTTGTCAACTCCTACTAACTTATTAAATTGAGATAAAGTGGACGAAATACGAATGACCACGTGCAACTACAACAAGATTGGCCAGGTAATGGACAATGTGTTACATATAATTCGAATGAAGAAATTATATTTGGTATAGTGCACATCCCGCCACTGAGAATATATACATATGAAATGATTGTTGAGAGCGAAAGAATCAATTGTGCGTCAGCGGGATTCGAACCCACGACCCGGCTTATCCCGACTGAGCTTTGCCGGTATTACACCCGCGGATTGTCCCTGTGACGACCAACCTTTTCTCTTTCGGTGTTGCAATGTGCGCAACTGGCTTTATAATAAAAAAAATGATATTTGATATGGGCCGTCAAAGCTCAGTCGGTAGAGCATCGGCGCGATGAGCCGGGATTGTGAGTTCGAATCCCGCTGACGACCATTTTATTCTTTCTCTCTCAAAAATCAGTTCATATGTATATAATTCGAATATATCTGGTGTATTTATATGTAAACTTTCAGAAGGATCAATGAGGCATGTTGTGCTTTGTTGCCTGAAAACGCCCGAACAGACAGACCGATCCGTTTCGAAGTCCCCGAACCGCTTCGTCGAGGAGTTTAATTTTATCTATCTATCTATGTAATAATTGCGAATCATGTCAAGTAGTAGGCGGATTACAATTCTCAGTGTGTGTTCAGCCTGCTCTTAGATTTAAATCTGAAAGCCATGACGTTATCAGTGATCTGTGTCAGTAATATGACCTATGTCAGTCGAGTTGGCAGCATCTTGAGTATACTTCAGGGCTAGACTAGATCAATAAAAACATTTGCATGACTTTGTTAACGACTCGAAATTTCACTTCTTATGATAACTATTCATTGACAAGGCTTTGTTTAGACAGGAACATAATATGGGCCCGTGAGTCGTCAATATAGTTTAGAAGGTTTGACCGTTTTACATGTAAACCGACATGTAATCCTCTCCTTGTAAATATGTTATCTAATTAAGTTCACAGACAACTCGGACACACATTGGGAAAAACTGAACCCTTAAGTAGACAAATGGTTACATGAATTTTGTTGGAATTTTGAAGTTGTCTTCCAACAAAAAGTAATGTTGAAATGACAATAGATTTAAACCGAGGGCTGTTTTTGTCAAATACAATTGTACAGTTGTCTAGGTTTTGAATAGTTTTTACTACAGTAAGTACCGTATCTACAGTAACAAGGAATGAATTATTGCATGAATAAATTATATATATATATAGCTACATATGAAGCCAGTCCAGAACCAAAACCGTTTTTGGGCAACAAAAAAAACTATCGATACGGTAGATATTTCGGGATTGAGTTTATCTTGGTTCTCGACTGGCTTCATATGTTTACGAAGAGAAAATGTGCTGTTTTCGCCTCAAAATAGACGATTTTGCACAAATACACTATTTCAAGATGCTATTATTAAAAAACCATAAGACACAGGTCCCACAAAATTCTCAGAGAATAACGCAAGATAATATACTTTACCGTAACTGAATTTTTTTTTTCGTACTTGATATCTCATTTTGGCACTACAAACCGGAAGTCATGGGGGGCAAAATTTCATTAAACCGCCCCAGTTCCTTTGGTGTACGGTGTCACATAGTGTGGATGTTGCAGATGATTCGCTGGGTTGGGTTGATATCTTAATACACTGAGAAGTGAGAACTGAAGTTTGAATTTGAGGCCGTTGTCGAGTTCTGACTTCTGGCTAAAGATTAGTATATCGTTCACGTAAACTAGAACGACTTTCCAGTTCTGTCATTTAAGACACCCTTCACCGCACGTTAGAAAGCAGCTGGGTATTTATTCCTTGCTTTGGTAATCAGCTGAATCGAAAAAGGCCAACATAACATGTTATGAGTTATGATCTATCAACCAATAACGAAATTTAATTTGGATAAAAACTGAAGCAGATTGCAGCTGAATGACTCAAGCTCTGAAGAGCTGCCCTAGTCTGTGAT
>JAVTVY010057471.1:0-31300 GCA_036873755.1 Hanleya hanleyi | reverse complement strand
ATTTACCCTATTTATCAATTTATATTAGAAAAATGTTTCAATTTTCATTTATAAATGTCCGATATGCAGAAACTTTACAAATAAACACAAATTATTTCGTGGACTTTTTCCTCTTCGTTTACGCATTTGGTTTTCAAATCTTATAATGCCCTTGTATTAGTGGCGCGCAAGAGTGCGGATAGGCTTTTTATGCGATTTGGGGTTGCAGCAAAATTTCTCTATTCTCCTCGTAGGCAATGCCATTATGGAGTGAGATCTGGAAGGTAATTCATTTAGTTGAAAGCTGATGACTGTGTGATCGAGATCTATAAGATGATAGATATCAGCCTGTTCGAAGTTTCATTTAATCTATATATACACACCGGAATTTCTTTGTCACAGTTCAGTGCTTACACAGTTACAGATAAACAACAACAACAGCAACATAGAGCAACAGTACAGTAAGTCATGAAGTTATTCTTTTTACATGAAGCGTTATAGTTCTGTTTCTGCTGGAACTCTAATCTATTCAGCATAGTTTGCACTCATGCTATAATTTAGCGTTTTCAACCCGATAAACAAGGCCCGCATCTCGATTGTCTCTCCTTCACACTAAACTAAGCCTACTTGTATGGGCGAATGTGGTTGATCTGTAACTACCGAGTTTACCACCGACATTCAGTTGGTTCAAATGAATACAAATGTTTCATTTCAAACTTGCCAACGTATGTCGCTTCCTCAGAGTCGGAAAGTTTGAGAAACTTGGAATAATAAATGTCGCCCAGTTTTCTTCTTTTTCTTTCCCTTTACTTTTTATTTTATTTTATTCTTTTTTGGCAGCTCGAAACAAATAGACGGCTCTGTTTATGAAAATTTCCAAGAAATATATATGCAAAGGTTCAAGTTTGGACGAATAGGTGATCCGCTACTGTTGATGATCCGTTTTTGTCGTACTAACTGTAACTTTCCTCATTATCTCCCGCAATTGCTGTCCGTCTGTGTGTGTATGTGTGCGTGTCACAAATTTCTTGTTCTACATGAACCCCAATAGCGTCCAGTCAATCAACTCCAAATTTTCACTGAAGATATATTGACAAAATAGTTATCTTGATATTAATACATTTTGAGGTCAGTAGGTCAAGGTCACAGAACCTAGAAACTGAATATAAAACTATCCAGTGTGTATATCGAGTTCTGATTTAGAAAACATCTGGATGTGATCTTGAAGAGACTTTCTTTTTTAACTAATATCCTTTCGAAACTGACAGTAGTTTATTGGAGGTCAAGTCCAATAACTTGTCTGTACTCTATATTATTCAACAACCTTCTCAAAATTTCATAGATTGTTTTGCCGATATAATGGCAATGAAACCAATTATTATCCCCCTCCTACACCCTAATCAGTTGATATAGAATCGCGACCTCTGTGTGTGTGTGCGTCACAAATTCTTGTTACCGTTGCCATGCTAGCATGATATCTAAAGACCAACTTAGTCAGTTCAGTTCAAAAGTTTTACAGAAGATGTATTGTGCAAACATCTATCACGCGGTAATGCCAGGGCCAGTAAGTCAATGGTCAAGGTCACAGCACCCGGGAACTGAATTTAACCTTATCTGGAATACATCTTCAACTAATGATTTACCAAACATCGTAAATATTTACTGGAGTACTAACCATCTGATTCCAAAAGACCTATTTATTTTTAGATCAAATGCCAAGGTCATTACTCTCCAAGATGCCCAGATCTATAGTTATTATCAACCAATCTTCCCAAAACTTCTAAGCTATGTGGCTCATAGGATTCCGAAGTTCTAAGCCTATTTACTTTAGATCGAAAGGTGAATAGTCAATATCACGTCATTCCAAAGCTTATAATATCGCAGTTCAAATATAATGGAATACATGTGATTCCAAGAATCTTATTGATTTGTGTCACAAACTGGACTGGTTGCATTGGTGTGGAGAATAACTGTGTCGTCGTGTGGGGAATTCTTTACACAGGCCTACAGGTAACCAGGTTCATGATCTAATGTTACATTTACTGTGGTAATTTGATAAGGACAAGGCACACCCTTATCAGTTCAATTGCAAGGCATACCTAACATAGATGTAATGCTTAACGCGGTGATTCTGGATTATATAGCAAATTTGAGTCTCGGGGGTCCACGAAAATCGCTATTTCAAATGAAACTCCCTAAATCGCGAAATTTATCTTGGTGGAGATAGGGCTGAGACTCTCTGTGACTCCCTGAAAAATCAGAAATTGAGACTACCCGTTTTAAAATTCTAGCTGAAAGCCTTTGTAATTAATTAACATAAGTCGTGCACACTGCAAGTACCCCGTAATTACAGGAATCTATAAGACATTTCGATGTAAACAGGGATACTATAATACAATAATATGTATGTTGGTCTAGTTTTGTAGGAGAACGTTCTACTCTCCAGCGTGTGGTAAACTTAAGGCACCTGGGAATGCTAAAATTGTTTTATATGATTTCAGAATACACAGGCCAAGTTGATTCGTCAATTGAACGAACAGATAACAGCCCATGCCGAAGAGATCCACTCCAATTGTACACAACCATCACTGATCATCTAGAACACACATCCAATACCCGGTTTTCGACTACAGCTGTACGAAGAATCGACATCTTGATAGTAATATGGCGAGTCGTACTGACGAGAAACCCCACAAGTGCTCAGTATGTGAGTACAGGTGTAAATTACATGGTAGTCTGACTAGACACATGAGAACTCATACTGGAGAGAAACCCTACAAGTGTCGAGTGTGTGAGTATAGTTGTTCTACATGGGGTAATCTGACTCAGCACATGAGAACTCATACTGGAGAGAAACCCTACAAGTGCCAGCTGTGTGAGTTTAGTTGTACTTTACAGGGTAATCTGACTCAACACATGAAAACTCATACTGGAGAGAAACCATACAAGTGCCCAGTATGCGAGTACAGGTGTACAACACAGGGCAAACTGACTACACACATGAGAACTCATACTGGAGAGAAACCCTACAAGTGCCAGCTGTGTGAGTTTAGTTGTACTTTACAGGGTAATCTGACTCAACACATGAAAACTCATACTGGAGAGAAACCATACAAGTGCTCAGTCTGTGAGTACAGGTGTACAAGACAGGGTGCGCTGACTGAACACATGAGAACCCACACTGGAGAGAAACCCTACAAGTGCTCGGTATGTGAGTACAGGTGTACAATACAGGGTAGTCTGACTCAACACATGAGAACTCATACTGGAGAGAAACCCTACAAGTGCTCAGTCTGTGAGTACAGGTGTACAAGACAGGGTGCGCTGACTGAACACATGAGAACCCACACTGGAGAGAAACCCTACAAGTGCTCGGTATGTGAGTACAGGTGTACAATACAGGGTAGTCTGACTCAACACATGAGAACTCATACTGGAGAGAAACCCTACAAGTGCTCAGTCTGTGACTACAGGTGTAGAATACAGGGCAAACTGACTACACACATGAGAACTCATACTGGAGAGAAACCCTACAAGTGCCAACTGTGTGGGTATAGTAGTACTACCCCAGGTAATCTGACTCAACACATGAGGATCCACACTGGAGAGAAACTATACAAGTGCCCAGTGTGTGAGTATAGTTGTACTTTACAGGGTAATCTGACTCAACACATGAGAACTCATACTGGAGAGAAACCCTACAAGTGCACAGTATGTAAGTACAGTTATACAATACAGGATAGCCTGATTAGACACATGAGAACACACACTGGAGAGAAACCCTACAAGTGTCTACTGTGCGAGTATAGTTGTACAGTAGAGGGTAATCTGACTCGACACATAGAAACTCACACTGGAGAGAAACCCTTCAAATGGCGACTGTGCGAGTACAGTTGTACAAGACAGGGTGACTTGACTACACACATGAAAGCCCACACTGGAGAGTAACCCTACAAGTGTCGAGTGTGGGAGTACAGTTGTACAAGACGGGGCAGTCTGACTGAACACATGAGAACCCACACAGGAGAGAAATCCTACTAGAGCTGACTGTGTGAGTACAGTTGTAAAGTACAGGGTAATCTGATTCAACATATGAGAACCCATACTGGTGAGAAACTCTGCAAGTGTCAACTGTGCGAGTACAGTTGTACAAGAGAGGGTAGTCCGACTACACACATGAAAACTCATACTGGAAAGAAACTTATAAGTCTTTAGTATATGAATACAGGTGTACCATAGAGGGTAGACTGACTCAATACATGAGAACTCATACTGGAGAAAAACCCTAAAAGTGTCGAATGTGTGAGTACAGGTGTACACAACAAGCCCATCTGACAAGCCACATGAAAACTCGTACTGGAGAGAACCCCTTCAAGTGTCCGGCATGTGAGTACAGGTGTACACAATAAACCCATCTGACTAGACACTTGAAAACTCTAACTGGAGAGAAACCCTCCAAGTGTCCGGCCTGTGAGTGCAGATGTACACAACAAGCCCATCTGACTAGATACGTGAAAACTCATACTGGAGAGAAACCCTTCAGTGTCCGGCCTGTGAGTACAGGTGTACACAACAAGCCCATCTGACTAGACACATGAAAACTCATACTAGAGAGAAACCCTTCAGTGTCCGGCCTGTGAGTACAGGTGTACACAACAAGCCCATCTGACTAGACACATGAAAACTCATACTGGAGAGAAATCCTTCAGTGTCCGGCCTGTGAGTACAGGTGTACACAACAAGCCCATCTGACTAGATACATGAAAACTCATACTGGAGAGAAATCCTTCAGTGTCCAGCCTTTGAGTACAGGTGTACACAACAAGCCCATCTGACTTGACACATGAAAACTCATACTGGAGAGAAATCCTGCAGTGTCCGGCCTGTGAGTACAGGTGTACACAACAAGCCCATCTGACTAGACACTTGAAAACTCATACAGGAGAGAAACCATTCAAGTGTCCGATCTGTGAGTACAGGTGTACACAACAAGCCCATTTGACAAGAAACATGAAAACTCTTACTGGACAGAAACCATCCAAGTGTCCTGTACAGGTATTCACATCAGAGTAGGACCGCACTGCGGTGGTCTAATGGTTAGAGCGTCGGCCTCGTAAGCGGTAGGTACTGGGTTCGATCCCAGGCCGGGTCATACCTAAGACTTGAAAAATGGAACTTGTTGCTCCCTCGCTTACGCTCAGCATTAAGAGGATAGAACAAGGACTGGTTCGCTCGGTGTCAGTATAATGTGACTGAGTGGGGTGTCATGTCTGCCTACGGCATGATATTTCAGTGGGACAGCACTATAAAATGGCAGCATTAGATCTGCTCTGTTACAAGTAGGTGCCCCTGTCCCTCCCCCTCCCCTCCCTTCCCTTCCCCGTCGTGATATAGCTGAAAAATGTTGAAAGCGACGTTAAACCCTATTTACTCACTCACTCACTCACACCAGAGTACTCTGAAATTTGACACGAACTGGCAAAGTTCTGTAAGGGCGTATGTGAGTAGGCTCAGCCCTTGGTGGGTGTAGGCGGTGGGGTTACCAGTGTACATATGAGCTAGAGTAGAATCATGAGGTACATGTGATATGTTAGTATATTTGTAACCGGCAGTGTGGATTTGTATATTTTAATAAAAACCTTGGAACACAGTGTTACATATATTCTGTTAGTTGTTTAACAACATGTCCAATGACACCATATCGCAAACAATATTTATTAGAATTCGTCTCCAATTTATTTTCAAGATCAAAATTTTAAAGGATACCGAAAAAAAAAATTGTCATTGATCTTCACGTTGCAAATACGAAAAGTAACCCATCCAAAAATATCCCCGGTACGGCGCATCATGCCGGGCACACCGGTTCTCGTTAGATCACCGAAGTTAAGCAGCGTTCAGCTCGGTCAATACTTGGATGGGTGACCGGGTGCTGTACTGGCTGGGCTGATCAGTGTACAGAATAATAGGAACTGTGGACACTCTCGTGTTCTGGCACATATAGGCACCGTCGTGATATGACTGAAACAATGTTGAAAACGACGTTAAGTCCTACTCACTCACTCACTCCAAAAATATCCCGGGGAATTCCGTGCGAACTCCTCGCAGTGTGGTTACAGAACACCGAGGCATCGTAGACTCTGCCTCACCCGTCACAGCAAAATAGATGTTTACCGAATATTTCGATTACTTTTCAAGTCTGCATAATACCTCTGTTGACCTAGCGGTTTCCCCTATACGTCATAGCAACGTAGTAAAGGTCAACTTCCGCTATTGGTGGCAGGGATGGTAATAAAGCCTGCGAAATGGAGCATGCGCTGTGGGGAGGTTGGTCTGTGCTGCGACCTCTGCCTGGAGATCAGACCCGGAAATGACACTATTTCTTGAAATTATTGCCGATAAAAGATCATAAATTAAAACAAAAAATACACTGACGGTTGCAGACTTGTGGCAGACAAATCTGCACACAGAAAACGATGAGGTGAGCCGACTTGTCAACCCACCACCAAACGATTGGTTGTTGATGATCATATGTTTTTGCGCCACTTGACTTGCTTCTCGGAATGGACGCGAAATTTACCGAATCCGTGGTGAAAAGGTCTATACAATACCTACACCCATCCGGGTGTACTTTTGTGGTACAGATTGACAGGTTTCCATTCATACAAAAGTTTGGGAGCTTGGAGTGGATCAAAGTCGCAATCTATTATATGTTCACATGTTCAATTTGGTTACTTGAGAGATGTGATACACTATTCGGACAGTGAGTCAAATATACCTTATGAGTGCCTTAGTTGGATGCATAATGTAGAACAAAATTTCTGACATCTTACATTAGCATCCCTGTACATGTATAACTAACAACTTCAAAACAATGAGACGTATTACTGAGAATAGACTATTTATTAATAATAACGGTTCAGTCGAACCCATCATATACCCTTAAACACATACAGCAGACAACATGGCTAAATCCCGTAAAAGAGATGATGGGGCAGAATAGCCTAGGATATAATCTGGTTATGTTCAATAAAGGGAAGCTAAGTTAATAATGATCAGATTAGCTGATCAATGATGTGATAGTAATGGGATCATTCACATCATGCAGGCTCCATCCTTATCATGGCGA
Source organism: Hanleya hanleyi (assembly GCA_036873755.1). Taxonomy (NCBI): domain Eukaryota; kingdom Metazoa; phylum Mollusca; class Polyplacophora; order Lepidopleurida; family Hanleyidae; genus Hanleya; species Hanleya hanleyi. The sequence continues at coordinate 24,195 of JAVTVY010057471.1, read as the reverse complement.
AGAAATCATACATCAGTTGGTGTTTAAAAAAAATGTGAACTATTTCACCTGATAAGTTGCATTTATGGAAAAGAACACCAGATCGAAGTGGTGTTTTTAACAATCATGGGGGCAACTCGGGTAGAAAAGGTGATGATAATGTGCAGCAAATTTTGAAATATTCTAGCAAAAACTCGATGACGATTTGCGTTCATAAGAAAATTGTGGGGCACCATTTCACAAAACATCCATTCAAAATTGATGGGATGACGAGTGTGAAATTGAAGGTGCTCGATTATGTAGGTGTTCCGTTTTCAGCTTGATTCCCTTTCTCCCGGTCTCCCCTTGCTTTTGTTTATCATTTGTCCTTTCTTTTCAAATTTACCCAATTTATCAATTTATACTACAGAAAAATGTTTCAATTTCATTGATAAATGTCCCATATGCAGAAACTTTACAAATAAACACTAAAATTATTTCGTGGACTTTTTCCTCTTCGTTTACCCATTTTGTTTTCAAATCTCAAAATGCCCTTGTCGTATTAGTGGCGCGCAAGAGCACGGATAGGCTTTTTATGCAACAACAACAATTTTATGCAATTTGGGATTGCAGCAAAATTTCTCTCGTCTCCTCGTGAGCAATGAATTGTGATCTGGAAGGTAATTCATTTAGTTGAAAGCTGATGACTATGTGTGATCGAGAACTGTAAGATGATAGATATCAGCCTATTGGGAGTTCCACTAGGCCTACCGGAATTTCTTTGTTATAATTTACCCTTACCAAAAAATCTTGTAAGATCTTGTAGGATTTGAAATTTTCTTACAAGATCTTGTATGATCTTACAAGACAGTTTTTTTGTCCCACACGATCTTACAAGATCCTTAAGCACAAAGCTGGCTGTCCTACAAGATCTTGTAAGATCCTGCAGGACAGCTGTCCTACATGATTTTGTAAGAATAAGTTTGCCTGTAGGACAAAAAAATCAGTTTGCTTTTGGAAAGTGTTTTTACAAGACAGTTTTACAAAATATCCACAACATTGGATGTCCAGTTGAAGATATGGTTAGCACTTTCTCTTTTAAAAATGGCAGGCGTATTATCATGATATATACCAAAATTGTACTTCTCTCTACTGAATCAATCATATGGAGAATCTCATCTGTTTCACTCAAGTAAGAAAATTGTTCTTGAAAATTAAGAAAAATCTATCTGATAATAGTTTACCTTCAAACCTGATTGGGAAATTCTGTCAAAGTGTGACATTTGTTTTTCAATATGTTATCTAAACGATGATACAAGTTATCAATATAACCATTTTGGTGTTTGGATACAGCGACAAAATGCGACGAACTCTTCAATGAATAACAACAACAACAACAACAACAGCTGGAATTGAAAAATACACAAACTTTACGTAAGACTTCAGAGATCATATTAGTGACATATGGGTTTCATTCGAATAAAATAAAGATATCAATAACATCAATCTCTACATAGTGTTATCAAAATAGTATCATACCAAGAAATCTTGTTGAATTTAGATTTTATAATAAAATTAATAAGTTTAATAAATAATTAATTAATAATCAGTCGAATCCAAAGATTTTATAATAAATTGGACATAATGAAGAAAATAATTTTAGAAGAATACATCAGTTCTAACATGATTTTCAAGAAAAAAATGTGCATTAATGAATACTCTACCCTCTTCATTATCACCAATTATATACGGATAATATTCTATTTTCCTGGTAGTCTATTACATTAGCAATTGACTTGCTGGCATTAATTCAACAATTTGAGGAGAGTTATCTCCCCTGTACCGGTATATTTTAATTGGCCACTGGTGGCGCCACCATGCTGTCATATGAGAACAACAACAGCAGAAAAACATGCAGGATAGAGTGCAAAAAGAAAGTTGATTTGTTCATGTTAATCTGGAACTATTGAGGTTTAAAGAACTGTATTGCAGATGGTAATGAGTGAAGCTACATTCAGTGATGGTAAGTAAGTTATAAATATAATTATAATGTTATAACTTAATTAGCAAAACAATTCTAATTTCTAGATAAACTCAGAATGTTGTAATGTGGACCCTCTAGGAGCTTTAACTATCAACAAGTTTCTCTTCATGTACTTGGCTTATTAAACAATTGATACTCTTCTCAGTAACCACTGCAGCACTTCACTTTATATTTGCAGTCAAAATTAATGACTCATTTAGCCTGGAATTCACAAAGAAATATCCATAACTCGATCTGTCTTAAAATTCCTTTCAGGTCTACCCAGGTTCATCAAGACAGTGTGAATTGCCATTGTTGCATTGTCCGCTGGAAAAGCCCAGGCTTGGGGACCTCATGTGAAGATTGGCCATGCAACCCTGGAGGAAATCTCCCGGAGGGTGAGATATATAGGTTATATCACACCACTGCTTGTGTATTTTCTGTTCATGTCAAACAGTAGGATTTAACTTGCTAGGAAGTTTGTTGTTTTGAAATGTTTATCGTTTCCCGCTTATATTTCCAGAAGATTTGAGAATATTTCCATACCAAAGTTCTGATGAAATCGCAAAGGAATATTTATTAAAATAAATTGATAACAAATACACTGTTGGCATAACCGATATTTGCTATGACAAAAATGTGACCAGGAAAAGCAGGATAAATTATGATTAGATTTCCTATCACCATAACCATGATAACAGGCTATATTTTAATTGTCTATTTATTGCACTATTCTTGACCAAGACTAAGGATTGCGGCATAATTCAGTTGTATATCTGTACCCACATCTTGAAAAATGAGAACATTTCATTCATTCATTTCATTGAAAACGTTTTAAACAATTTTTTCTCCTCCGATGCAACCAATCGGACATGTTCGAGGCGCACATTTCATCGACTTGGAGCAGACATGTGATCATGGAAATCATGCAGCGTCTATTGTTGAATTACTTCTTCGCCAAAGAGGAAATAGCATCAGGCATCTCGAAAATGCAATATGGCCGCATCTTGAATTTCCCATGAAACTTTATCATGAAATCTCAGGAAATAACTGCATGGATCATTTAGTGTTCAGGGGGGACAACATAAGTTAGAAACTCATCTATTGCAGTTCTTTAGTACAAATTCCTCACAGCTACGTTCGCCAGTTACAGACAGATGAGCTACAGTGCGGTGGCACTATCTTTTATAGATTACTGCCAGAAGAAGTTTCCCTGTACCAGCAAGGTGATTTTGGACGCGATGAAATCAAAATTGAATGGGGAGCTAAAAAGTTATAAAAGACACTTGATCTGTTGAGAAAAACATGGATGCCTTGGACTTTGGATGCTACGTGCATGTGCTGGTTGCTATTCCCTATAAATGTTTCTATTTTATACAATGAAATGTATGACATGACAACATAATAATCCCTTGTGTGTATAGCTGTATATACGTTTCTGTTTTGTGCGTATAGCTGTCTATACGTTTCTGTTTTATACAATAAAATGTATGAAATGAATGCATATAATTTGTTATGTTGACTATCTCATTCGACATACAGCCCTGTAGGACAACCCTCTAGGATCCTGAAGGACGGTCTTGTAAGATCCTGTAGGACAGTCTTGTAGGATCTTGTAAGATGCTGCAGGACATTCTTGTAAGATCCTGTATGACAGTCTTGTAAGATCCTGAAGGACGATCTTGTAAGATCCTGTAGGACAGTCTTGTAGGATCTTGTAAGATCCTGAAGGACGATCCTGTAAGATCCTGTAGGACTGTCTTGTACGATCTTGTAAGATCCTGTAGGACAGTCTTGTAAGATCCTGTAGGACAGTCTTACAAGAAAAGTGCCAAAATCTTACAAGACTGTCCTGCAAGATCTTACAGGACACTTTCTTGCGACAGTACCGTGAGTTATTCTTTTTACATAACGCGTTATAGCTCTGTCTCTGCTGGGACTTTAAGCTAGCTATCCCTATTGCATTCATGCTATAATTTTGCCATTTTCAACCCGATAAACAAGGCACGCTCATGAAATCATGGCCCAGAATCTCCCTTCGCACAAACTACTTGTAGGGGCGAATGTGGTTGATCTGTAACTACCGAGTTTACCACCGAAAACTTCAGTTAGGTCAAATGTTAAAACCGTTCAGTGGATAATCGGTAGGTTGATAACGTTTCAATAAATATTCTCTCGTCTGCATACCACACGTCGCTTCCTTTGGAGTCTGAAAGTTTGAGAAAATGGGAAGGGGGGGGGGGGGCAAGGGGGTGTAAGCGATCGTGTGAACGTAAAAAAAATATCTCTAGTACGGAGAAAAAATAAAAAAAATAATCCAAATACGAAGAACGAAGAAAAAACAATTGTGAAGAACTCAAGGGTGTCTTTATTAGCTACCACGCTGTTTTAATAGTGTTAATTCATAACTAAGATGGACATTGACTAGCATAAATAAATGAAGAAAGTAACAAATTTTATGCCATGAATGGGTGGACGCCGGCAGGGCATACCTCACTGACTGACGTAACCAAAGGACTTTGCGATTTGGCCTGACAGAGCCAGAGCAAGGGGGGACAGCGATAGTCGTACGATATGTGTACAACATGGATGTATCCCACACCTCACACGTGACGTAACCATCAGAGCCGCAGAGGAATCCTTCAGTCAGGGCAAGTGTACACGCAACCGCGGCGCCCCCGTTTATTGCTGATATGGAAAATGGGACAATGAGTTGTCCAGAAATGAATGGAATGCGGGTGGGTGGGCATGAAACGAAATGAAGGACTGAACTGAGCAAAGCTGAGAGGAGAGAATGATCTCTCCTTAGTGTGGAAATAGTTTAACATAGCAGATAGTAAACACATGGCCAGGAGTCCAGCTTAAGTTCAACCCATCAAATTTTGAGAGAAAGTGGCTGGACATCTGCATGATTTATTAGTTTGCACTGACCTCAAAGTGGACAGGCAGTACAAAATGCTATAAAAGGGAGCAAGGTTAAAACCAGTGAACTTACATAGTGTGTATGTTCTGAATTAAGCAAAGTTAACAAATTTATTAACTATCATTTAATTCATAACTAAGATGGGCATTGACTAGCATAAATAAATGAAGAAAGTAACAAAGTTTATGCCATGAATGGGTGGACGCCGGCAGGGCATACCTCACTGACTGACGTAACCAAAGGACTTTGCGATTTGGCCTGACAGAGCCAGAGCAAGGGGGGACAGCAATAGTCGTATGATATGTGTACAACATGGATGTATCCCACACCTCACACGTGACGTGACCATCAGAGCCGCAGAGGAATCCTTCAGAGTCAGGGCAAGTGTACACGCAACCGCGGCGCCCCCAAAATAGGTTCCCCAAATTTTGCCCCCCCCCCTCAGCCCTTTGACAATTGTACCACAACGACCGCAGAAACGGTTAATATGCGATATATTATTTTAAATCCGAATACAATTCCAGAACTAGCGAACTAAGAGAACTGATCAGGTATGGAGAAAAGCAATGTACTTGAGGTATGTGACAATTAATAAATCCATAAGATAGCAGGGCAGTATAATCCATCAGAAAACACATCCAAATGAATTTGGCGCAATGATTTCACAAAAAAACTGTTATTGGAGAGACCGATTGTGAGCCAAGCGAGAGGCAGCTGTCTGCTGATATGCTGATGAGGTCCGAATATACCGACGATAACAATCCGATCGCCATCGCCCCAGTCCTTGGATTTCCCAGTCTAAGAATCCAACCTGAGCTGCGGTGCTCGTCGCTCCCACGCGGAAGCTATGTGTATTAATGCGGTGAATTGGCATACCCGTCACATGAAGGAGATTTTTCAGGTGACGTGTCAAGGATGTTCGAGTTAAATATTTATTATCAGAAAAAATGTACAAAGGTAACTTCTGATAAGCGGTTCTTCTAGACATGTAATTTTGAAGAGCGCGCACAGCGCATACGGATGTATTTGAGTAACCAATAATGGATGTAGTACCCTGACGGAATGGGTCAGTTTTTGAAGCTTTAATGTGAAGAGTGATACCACCATTGTGGCATTGAATATCGGAGGCTAAGAGATGGAAGGTGGGATTGAATGAAGAACCAGTGGGAGAGGAAAATTCACTCACACGCAGGAACCCGTAAAATGCCAGACAAAATACAGACCACAACATTAACTTGTCATAAGCACAAAGGGTTGACGAGCCACGAAGTTGAGTTTTTAACACTTTCATAATATCATAAGTTATAGGTAGACGCTGATCCACTGGGTTTCCATGTACGCGTTTAACACCGCGTAGAACCTGCTGTGTGCAGTCATCACCCTCCATTGGATTAGAAAGGCCTCGTTGGGTGTGCAGAAAGGAAACAGCACTTAAATATACTTTCATAGTGGCATAGGAGATGCCTTTCGCCTCTAAATAGGTGACAAATAGTGAGCATGTGTGTGGATCTGCTGGCACAGGACGTAAGTCATAACTTGAGCAAAAGTTGATAAATTGAACAATGCCTGTTTGGTAAGTTCGCTTGGTGGAAGTGCTGAGGCTGTGATCGAGTAAGAAACTCAACCGTTGTTCCAGTGCACCACGGGTGGCACTATGTGTCAATCGGGAAGGAAACTGTGTAAATCTGGAATCCGTGTAGGCGTGAGGTCTGCATCTGGAGCCAAGGCTCGAAATCTGTCCATCTGGAAACGAGAAAGCGAATCAGAAATTGAATTGTTAATCCCAGCAATGTGGTGGATAGTAACATGAAAGTTTCCCTGAGCAGCCAGGAAAAATAACTTTCTTACAAGTTGCATAATGATTGGGCATCTGGTGGAACCAGATTTCCAGATGTCAATGACTGCCATATTATCACAGTGGAATTTTATACGTTTGCTGTGCCATTTGTGACCCCATGCGGCACAGGCTAGAGTAATTGGGAGCAGTTCATTCCAGGTAATGTTGTACTTGATGTTAAGAAGAACACTGTCTGGTCATGCGACTTGAAACCACTGTCCATTAAATTAGGCTCCAGCCCCAATAGCACCGGAGGCGTCAGTGAACAAGTCAATGTCATGAGCAAGTGTCCAGGATGGAGAGAGGAAAGAAGCAGTGCCATTCCACGTTGGCAGGAAGACCAGCCACCAATGTACATCAGCGCGAAATTCACAATTAAGCTTGATATAATGGGAGAGATGTTTGACAGTATAGCTGAGATCGATCATACGATGCAGAAAACTCCTACCAGCTGGAATGCATTTGCAGGCAAAACTTAATGTTCCGATGAGGCTGAGGAGTTCGCGATTTGTGCTTGATTTTTTCTCAAGCCAAAGAGGGAGGGAGGCCATGGTTGCAGCGTACTTGTCAGATGAAGTCGGAGAACAAACAAATCAGAGTCGATCTCTATTCCGAGAAAGGGGAGACATGTTGATGGACCTTCGACTTTGTCAGGAGAAAGAGGAATTTCGAGTTCTTCACAGGTGTTTGTAAACACAGATAAATGGTGAGCACAGGTATGTGATCCAGGTGGGCTTTTATGAAGTCAGTGGAGTCAGATCTGTGCATGACAGACCAAAGGAGCGCATCAGAGTTGATTGAACAAAAATGGCGCCGATCGTAAACCGAAAGGAAGAACACGATCACAGAAAAACAAGTTTCTCCAGGTGTAGCCTAATAAGTGCCATTGTTCTCGTCGGACTGGGCACAAGCGAAAGGCTTGTTTCAAATCAGCTTTTGCCATGAGGGCTCCTTTCCCTAATTTTGTGAGAATACAAACTGCATCATCCACTGTGGAATATGATAAGGAATACGGCTCTTTAGCGATATGGGAGTTCACACTATCATCCTGAGGACGAGATAAATCCATGATAATGCGGTGACCGCCAAGCTTCTTCGGACGAACGCCTGATGAATTAACCACAAAATCAGCGCATGGTGCAACTTAAAATGGACCAAGAGTGTGACCCAGTTCAATTTCCTTTATGATAGATTTGTCAATAACTGTAGAGTTCTGAATGGCTGATGCTGCATTTTTTGTGAAACGAGAATGTTCTGGCCACAAAACCCTATGTCCGCTCCAAATGTCATGTTGTTAATTAAGGTGTCACAAAACTGTCTATCAGGGTGAAATCGGAGTGCCATAGCCAGTTTTCTCACATTAACGACTGTGCAGTGGATGTCCGCAGTTAGAAAGTCAGTAGTGTTCATTGTTGGTAGATCCAAAACTGTGGAGCCAGCAACCGTATTAGGAGGTTGCTGGCTTGTTGTCGCGAAAGGGCTGTGGAGCACCATGAAAGACAGCACTATGATCTGTGGCATAGCATGTATTACAAATGTGAACACGACCGTTACGGCAGGGCGTAGTTAGGCACCGTCCACGGTTAAAATCCCGACAGATGGACATGGGGGAGCCAATATTCACACCAGGTGCTTGTTTCTGTGGAGCCTCAGACTGCTGTTGCTGCTGAGCTTGATTTCGCCACACATAAGGATTTTGTTGCAAATTTATAGCATTGTTATTTGCATTACTGGTACCAGCATTACTGATATTGGTATTAGCACTCGAATTCATTCGTTTTAGTTTTGGACAATCTGCGCGTAGATGTGTCCTACTGTGGCACGTGTGACAGTTAGGGACGAGGTGATTGTTAGGAGCCCGTTGGAAAAAATCGTAATCCAGTCTCTGATTCGGCGAACCCCATTCCTGAGAACCTGGATACCGGGCCAGCTCCAAACGAAAATGCTTGTCGTACCGAGTCCAGGCCTCAGGCTTGTAATGTAGAGCCCTGCTAGCCATAAAACGAAGATAATTTAACATAGGTATGGCTTCTTCCGGGATATAGAAGGAGCGGTAGGCAGCATAAGTTGCGAATGCCTGCACCGACCGCTCGAAGCCATCTATCTGCTGTTTCCTGGTCAAACCTGTTGTTGTGAAGGCCTGACCAGGATTGTCGGGGTCAATGTGGATTCTTGTTTGCGGATACGAGCTGGAAGAGTGAATGTATTCTGGCAGAAGTTCACGCAGCTCAACGAAACGCTGTCTGTCGGCAACCTGCTGTATTGAAGCATTCTCAATGTATGGTAGCTTCAGGTTAAAAGGTGGGATAATCGGTAACGATCTGGCAGTACCAAGAGTTTCTATCGTAGAATGAGAAATTTCCCTACCTAAATCGTTCCGGATGCTGCTGTTGGAGTTCTGGATACCTGGGATGTGAAGAGCTGCAGGTTGATGCAGGTCAGGAGGGGCTATCTCTCTCTCCAGTGGCTGTGTAACAGGCTGCCTACTTGTTGAAGCCGGAGAGGGTGGTTGTTGGTTCATTCCCTCCCTCTCAGATGAAACTTCCGCCCTGACCAGTGACCGAAGTTCATCCATGGTGATGCTAACTGTTTGAGCAGCTGGCGGGCTGCTCATCACATGTTCAGATACTGTATTTGTGACAGCATCAGGAGAGAACCGCTGTGGGGCTTTGCGAGGACGACCAGGTCTTGCACGAGGCATGATAGTTCAAGTATACAACTCCAAACTATCATTTGTTAATGTCAGTACATGCAGCGGAGTAAACATCGGAAAACGTTGGAAATTGCCCACAATTGACAACATATTTCATTATATACGGTACTCCACAAGGGCGGGTCCAGCCAAAATTCATAGGAGGAGGGGTCGACTATCACAGCCCAACAGGGTCCAGGGGCCGCCTTGGCCCCGGAAGCTCCGGGGTCCTACATCGCCGGAGATGCGTTCTGAGTGTTTTCCCGGAAATAAAACTGATCATAATGTATGCAGATTTATGGTTCTATTTCACGATTTTCTCGCAATTATAAGCACGCATCAATATTGAAAAAAATCGCACCTCATGCCTGCACCCATTTGACTTTCTAGTTATATTTAAAACATACAAAACGATGGCATTTAGTTCATGGAAAGGAAACAAAGATACCTACTGATACGGTTCATTTACAAAAAGATAAAACAAGGTAATCCTCATAGCCCAACAGGTGAGGGTCCAGGGGCCGCCTAGGCCCCGGAAGCTCCGAATTCCTATATCTCCGGAGATGTGTTCTAAGCATTTTCCAGGAAATGAATTGGAACATAATGTATGCAGATTGGTGGCTCTATTTTCACGTTTGTTTCTCATTTATAAGCACGCATCGATACTGAGAAAACCATACTTCATGCCTGAATCCATTTGACTTTCTAGTTATATTTAATAGATAAAAACAAAATGATGACTTTTATATCATGGAACATTAGAACCAATATGATACTGACTCATTTACACAAAGCTAAAATAAGGGATCCTTACAGCCTGACAGGCGTGGGTCCAGGGGCCGCCTAGGCCCCGGAAGCTCTGGGGTTCCAGGTTGCGTGAGATGCGTTTTCCCGGAAATAAATCTGAACACAATGTAGGTAGATTTATTGTTCTATTTTCACATTTGTTTCTCATAAACACACATCGATATTGAAGAATATGCCTGGCAACTTTTGACTTCCTGGTTTAACACAAACAAACAGGTCTACTGGCCTATAACACACCACTACACGTGGTGCGCTCGGGCGATAATATCTGATTTTAGATACATAATGAAACTCCAACTGAAATAGCACACTCACCAACTACATGAATAGATGATGGTCTGTTTAATACACTCATAGATACTCTAATTACATAATCCACATTCAATTAATTTACATATCATTTCAAGACATTATTTCTACATGGAATATCAGGGTTTGCTGATCCCTCCAAAAAAGATCCCTCCCAAAAAAATATTTTATTTTGAGGTTTCATGGGAGGGGAGAGGTCCGGACGCCCCCCCCCCCCCTCCCCCCAATCTTTCGTAGACCAGCCCTTGCTCCAAAACTGTAAACAAAATAACCCATATGAGTAACTTGAGTAATAGCGAGCGGAGCGCGGCCGCTTGCGAAGCAAGCTCTTTAGGTATTGCGTAGACATGCATATATGAAGCAAAACATAGCACAATTTAATGAAAACAAAGCAAAATAACAACGAAATTTTTTTGAACGAAAAAACGGTGATTTCCGTTTCCGGCACCCATGGAGAAATTGCATGCCGGGAAAAATTACCCGTGATGAAGACTTAAAAGAAGAAAACATATAGCCTAGCTGGCATGTCATTTTTCGAAAGGATTTCAATTCATGAATAATTATACACAGATGAAAATAACTGCAGACTAAAAATGATTCGTTATGCGGCTTTCGTCCTTTTTTTTCCTGAGAGTTTTTAATTGACGACTTTATCTTTTTTTTTTCATACTTTATTCTGTATTCCTGTTACACTTAACACTCCCAAGGTCCAGGATCGGTTACATATGAAATACATAGGTTTGACCAACTCCGATAAACTAGGACCACAAAGGTATGTTGTAACAATGTAGTACATGTATGCAAAATGACTGAAATCATATTGCAGATGCTATATATTTACGAATATTTTCAGTTATCCGTTTATACTTGGAGATTTTGGATTTCTGTAAAACATCAATATTTTGCTTCAAGTAGACTTTAAAAGTTGTTAGATAGAGAGTTTCATTTGTATATTTTGATCTATATATGAAGTATCTTGCACAGGCAAGAACATACTCCCGTACCATTTTGATATTATGGCAACTTCGTACACCCCCCTCCCCCCAACAAACTTTGCCAAGTACCAGTATTTTTGTGGCTTTTTTGCTATGTCTTTTGACTGCAAAGAGCGTATGTATATACATGTATGTAAATTGTGATTAGTAGATGTGAAACGTGTGCTCCCCCCCCCCACTTCCCAACAAACCCTCTCCAGCACAAACTGGGTGAAGACCGGGTGTCCGAGGCTTGCGCGCCCAGTTTTCTTGTCGATATTTTCAGGCTTTACCTATTTCGTTGTTTGTGTGTGTTTGTGTGTATGAATGAATATGTGAACGAACATAACCTCCCCTCCCTTCAACACCTTTTTCTTTGTATAAGCAAATGTAGGTTTAACAACCTTGGGCTTTGTATGTTCCTAGCGATACTATTCATTGGAATCTATTTACTCAACTCCACATGGTCACGTGCTTCACACTAAGAAGAAAACCATGTCCTATGCAAGTATTACACCCCTTTTATACCAATTGTCTCTTTGATTTCTCTCCCCAATCAAGTAACATCGTGAGTAAAAAATTAGCAGGCCACACTATTGAAACTCACACTCTTTGTATATACGAACAATCACAGATCTCACCCCATCGGGCTCTGATTACATTCAGCATATACCCTGTGCACAACATGTCCATTTCAGTTAAGTCGCACTCATGACTGGTAACGAGGTGACAATTCTCTCTGTAAACTGTCAGGGACTGGGCCAGCCAAAAAAACGATTAGATGTCTTTCACTACCTGAAACAGAAAGATTGTGATATAATTTGTCTACAAGACACACACTTCACAAAAAAACTAGAGCCATATATTAGATCTCAGTGGGGCTTCGAGATAGTTTTTAACTCATATGTGTCAAACTCAAGAGGAGTTTGTATTCTCTTTAACAATAAATTAGAATACAAAATAAAGGGAACAAACATGGACAGCATAGGAAACTTCCTAGCATTAGATTTAAAAATTGAAGATCTCCCTGTCACACTTATAAATATATACGGACCGAACGAAGACGAACCAGACTTTTTTGAACAAATTACCCGAATAATAGATGAATTTAATAACGATGTAGTTTTAATATGCGGCGACTTCAACCTGATACAGATACCAGAGCTAGATACGAACAACTACATACACATAAACAATCCGAATTCAAGAAACAGAGTTCTAGAAATCAAGGATGAAATTGGACTCGTCGATCCATTTAGGACACTTCATCCGACACTGAAACGCTACACTTGGCGGAGGAGAAACCCACTGAAACAAGCGCGTCTTGATTTTTTCTTGATATCAGAGTCTATAATAAAAGACATAAAAGAGGTGACCATTGAATCTAGCTACAGATCTGATCATTCAGGTGTTCTGATAAAACTACAGGTGAACAAATTCATAAAAGGCAAAGGTCTCTGGAAGTTCAATAACAGTCTATTGACAGACAAAAAATATTGTGAACGAATTCGACAAGTGATTTCTGACGTAAAACAACAATACGCCGTCCCGGTCTATAATCAGGAACAAATTAATGTAATCGGCAATGCTGACATACAATTTACTGTAGACGACCAACTTTTTCTGGAAACTCTCTTAATGACAATTAGGGACTGTACAATATCACACTCGACCTTTCGCAAAAAAGAAAAAACTGAAAACGAAAAAAACTTAATCAAAGATATTCAGCACATCGAGAATATCGAGTCCATACCCTTCGAACTTCTGGAGGTAAAAAAAAAAGAACTCGACGATATCCGTAAACAAAAACTATACGGCCATTTTGTCAGATCAAGAGCTCAATGGATTGTAGAAGGAGAGAAACCCTCCAGCTATTTCTGCAGACTTGAGTCCCGAAATTATGTCAATAAAACTATTCCTAAACTTGTGACCAATAATGACATTATTACTGATCAATTTGAAATATTATCTGCTGCTAAAAACTTTTATGCAGGCCTGTACTGTAGAAAGGAAATGGAAGAACCTACCAGAAATCTCGACACCATCCGACTCGAGAACATAACAGTACCAATTCTCGATAAAAATCAATCTGAGAAATTGGAAGGACTCTTGACTCTTCAGGAAGCTACCAACTTTCTTAAGATGAAAAATAATAGAAGCCCTGGATCCGATTGTTTCACAACGGAATTTTTAAAGTTTTTCTGGGAGGACTTGGGTATGTTTGTAGTGCGGTCAATAAATTATGGCTATCAAACGGGACAGTTATCAGTCACACAAAGACGGGGTATCATAACATGTATACCAAAGCCAGACAAACCAAAACAATTCATGAAAAACTGGAGACCTGTTTCATTATTAAATGTAACCTATAAAATTGCCTCAGGATGTATTGCCGAAAGAATTAAATGTGTTTTAAATACCTTAATATCAGAAAACCAATCTGGATTCATGAGCGGGAGATATATAGGTGACAATATAAGGCTGATATACGACCTGATGCACTATACAGAACAAGAAAATGTACCTGGTCTACTCCTTTTGGTTGACTTTGAAAAAGCCTTTGACACCGTCTCTTGGTCTTTCATCTCGGATGTTTTAACTTTTTTCAATTTCGGCCCCTCTATAAAACAATGTGTACGACCGTATGTTCCATTTGATCTACACATCCTTTCAAAATCATGCAAAGGTAGTAAAGATATGTATAATGTTCTTATATCCAAGTCTACAAGACCCAGTTCACAAGTTAGATGGGAATCGATAATGAATATACAGGAAATTAAATGGAACGAGGTTTATCAACTCCCATTCAAAACCACCTGCTGCTCAGTGTTACAATACTTACAATTTCGTATTAACAACAGAATACTGGCAACAAACTGCTATCTGAAAAAAATTGGCATTCAAGATAATGACATGTTCCTTTTGTAGTGACCATCTTGAAACTATAGAGCACGTCTTTTGGGACTGCGAGAAGATCCGCCGTCTTTGGTGGGACGTCGAGGCATGGTTACATACCACAACAAACTTGCCGATCGCATTGACGGCAAAAAATATTATATTCGGAGAAACTATGACAACAGACTTTTCAAAAATACTCAATCTCATTATACTCGTCACTAAACGCTATATTTACAAATCTAAATTTGAAAGACAGTCTGTTTCCATTTTGGCAATTCAAAACATCATAACTCAGCGGTACTCCATAGAAAAATATATCTCGATGAAAAAGTCAAATCTTCAGAAGTTCAACCTTCTATGGGAACCATGGCTCCATGCCGTCACCAAAGCAGAAAATGATTCTGATGAAAACGGTTAACAGGAATAATTGTATAAATGTTCAATTGTCTCTTATTGTTACACCCCTACCGTACTGGTATATAGTAAAATCTGTGTGTGCCTATATATGTATACTATATGTACTACTATGTCAACCTGTCAAATAATCCAAAGAAGTTATATTGCATTGGAGAGTGAGGAGTTATGATATCAATATATGTATATATGTATGTATGTGCGTGCGTGTGTGTTTGTGTGATCGTCCTTATAATAATGCCAAATGACACCTTATATTTGATTTGTTCATATTGTATGTCATTCTACTTGTATGTATTATGTGGCAATTTAATGGCAATAAAAATATATGAATATAAAAAAAAAAACTTCGTATGGGGAAAGTATACAAATCCAAACATTATCATTTTATCATCCATTGGGTCATTAAACTCATAGCCCCATGTACGAAATATCAAATGGAGCCATACGTGAAGATGTTCACAAAACATTTGTGCTGTAGAGCATGCATACATGGCATGTCGAACACTATCAACCTGGCCACATTTATCACACAAGTTGCTGGCCTTCAGTTTGATTTCATGTAAGTAAACATTACATGGAATTATACAAAAGTTTAAATTGCAGTTGCTTTATTTTGTTTTCCACTGGTAGGTTACTTATGGTTTTATAAGCTGTCAATTCTGGTCTATCAAATTTTTCATTAGTTTGTAATGTCAAAAGCAAATTGTAAAAAAACTTACACTTGGTGCTGCAAGCATCCAAGTTGATATTGGTTATAACTGGTTTGTCTGGGAGCTTTGTCAAGCAATTGCGTGGGTTAAATAAATTGCTACCAAGTTTCTTTTTAACCGCTTTGGTGTAAATGTTAAAGAAGATGTTGGTTGTTACCAAATTAAACTTTTCACTAAGTCTGTCAAACTTGAGAAAATTCCCACTTTCATCTAAAAGCTGCCCGACAAAAATGATCCCAGCTCCATACCAATCCTCATCAAAGAAGGATTTTCGCTTGTAAGTGAATCTTGTATTATTCCATATCACTTCATTAAATATGTCAGCAGAGATATCATTGATACTATTGTATCGATTCTGCACCTCTTTATAAAATTTCAGCATATCCAAATAGAAGGAATTTTTAACAATAATTTGCTAGGGAGGTAATTACAGTGAAGAACAAGTTCCAACCCACCACATGATCTAAATGCCAAGTCAATAAAGGGCTTACATAAATTATTATTCAAGGAAAAATATCGAGCAAGCCAAACCAGTGTTAAAGCTTTGTTCATCAAGGTAAAATCAAGTGCTGTTATCCCTCCCTTTTCCATCTCTAAACACATTTGACTCCGTTTAACCTTTTCTACTTTGCTATTCCATACAAATGAATAAAACAACTTGTTAACCGTTTTTACATATGAATCGTGCAAGTGAAGGACACTCGCTAAATGGACCAACCTGGAAATCCCCTCCGATTTCATTAACAAATTTCGGCCAAAAATGGATAGCATTCTTTGTTTCCAGATATTAAATCGCTTCTCTATTTTAAGTTTTTGTCGAATTATATCAGATTCACTAGCCCTATCTTGATCTATCCTAGACACGGTCACTCCCAGACATTTTATTTCTTCCACTGTTTTAACTGGTAAATCTTGGTTCTCTGCCGCAAGGGGAAAGGCTGCAGATTTATCTATACTCAAACACAGAATACCTATTCTGATGTTGGTAGAACCGCAAAATAATGATGGCAGATTGCCAGTTCTTTGCAAATGCGACAGAATCATCTGCAAAATAGATCCCTTTATACTCGGTGCGGCCTATTAGTATACCTTGGATATTGTCGTCCATACGTATAGCATGATTGAGTAGCTCTGCACACAAAATAAAAATATAAGGAGAGAGAGGACACCCTTGCTTTGTTCACCGTTCATTCTTAAACCAACGAGTTGTCCTTCCACTATTTAACAGTCACTGCACTTTCAGTTTTACAGTAGCATAGGCCTACCTGAACAAACCTAATGAATGAATCAGGAAAATTGAACAGCTTCAGAGAGTTGTAAATAAACAAATATTCTAACGAGTCAAATGCCTTTTCAAAATCCAAAAATAGCAAATACCCTTCTTCAATATCAGATTCTAATAGATCTAGGATCGCTCTAATGTTTTCCCCTATGAACCTGTGACTAAGGAAACCTGTTTGTGTGGAATGTACAAGCTTTTCTATAACCCGCTTAATACGCAAAGCTAGAGTTTTAGCAAATATTTTATAGTCCACATTCAGTAAGTTATTGGACGCCAGTTCTTCAGATCTTTTAAGTCGCGTTCAGGTTTTTCAATTAGAGTTATTAGCCCTCTACATTGGGATATTGATAAGCTGCCACACTCTATGCTGTGATTTGAACTATCCAAATATAATTCTTTCAAGTTCTGCCAAAATTTTGAATAAAATTCCACAGTCAGTCCATCGCACCCTGGCGACTTGTTAAGGTTCATAGACTGTAAGGCATATAGTATTTCCTCCTGATCAATGCAATTTTCAAATATTTGCAGATCTTCATTCTCTACTTGAGGAAGATCATCTGTTTTGAAAAAATCTTCCATATCTTCAAAGTCATTTACATCAATCTTGTAGATATACAGATTTTCAAAATATGTTTCAAGCTTTTTCATAATGAATTTCTGGTCTGTATTGAGAGAACCATCTCCATTGTAAAGTTCAGTTATCAATCTCTTGCTTTGTTTTCTCCTTTCTAAATCATAAAAATATGTATTGCTTTTTTCACCCTTCTCCAACCAGTTGCACTTAGAGCGGATTTTAGCTCCTTTAGCCCGGTCTTCATACATGGTTTCTAACTTCAATTTAGTGACATGATAGCGTTCTAAAAGATCTGGTGTTTCTGTGCTGGAAAGCTGTCTATCCAAGATTGTCAGCTCCCTTATAAGATCGTTTTCCTGTTTATTTCTTTCTTCTTTTTTCTGTTTACTATATTCTATTGAAGTTTGCATCACTTTGTATTTAAGCCATTCCCATTTCTGTGTCGGATTTGTCCATTCTGTGCCTTGTATTTCAAGAATTAAATTTTGGATTTTTGTAACATATACATCATCTTCTATTAAAGAATTATTGAATTTCCAAAAGTTAGGCTTAAATAATTTGTTACAATCAGATTTAATGCTTATGTTAATATCAGTAGAGTGAACTTTCCCCAGTAAGGCTTTCGTCCTTGTCGAAGATGTCCGATGCAAAAGGCAGACCACGTGACCAAGAGTTCGATCAAAAATGTTTCGCAGCGAAGCGGCACTCAAAACGGTGCACATCTTTCGACAAATTTAGTTCTATGGCAGGCAAAACCTGCATAAAATTCATATCTATGGAAAGCTTATTTATTGCGTTTTTTAGATCTGAAGTATCGTGTAAATGGTGTGGCGAAAATTCAATAGAATAGTTTTTCAAGTCTTTTGGTATCTTCGAAATACCATACTCTAGACCCTCGTTACTTTCAGCTGCGAGTCTCCCGCTCACATAGCATAACAATAAATTTGACCGTATAGAGCCTCCCTGTCGGTTGCAACATATTACACCTTTGATGTATATGCAAGTATTCGACAAGGCGCAGTAAATTCGTAAGTTTATTAAATTCACGTAATTTTATGCAAATCTCGAACTCAGGTTTGTTGCAGAACATATTTATCTTTATTGTGCACAACTAACAGCATATGATATCAAGTATTTACGGCGCTACACATTTTCAAACTTCATCAAAATTCTCGACAACTCAATTTGCCGCCAATATTTGCCGTAGACATGTGCGACAGTGACAGGTTACAGATTATCGCTCATAAAAGTAAATTTGGACATAGTTATCATCTGAACAATATAGCTCGATATAGTTAATCATCTCAGGCTTACCATGCTGGTAGAGATGGTTTACGTAACGTCTCTCTTCTCTCGGCACGGTCAATTTTAGGCCAGCAAAAATCCGTCGAGCGATGCTTTTCGGCCATATTGTTTCTCCCTTGTACATCAGTTAGGCAGAGTTTTGTGAGCTATATATTGAAATTAGCCTCGTCTAAAGTTATAATTTGTGCTATTACGGAAAATACGAATTATTTCTGATATTTCGTATACAATTCCATTGATAAACTTAAAGTAATTATGGGGGAAATAATTAACTGAAAAATGGTATGGGGTATAAAATATTTGCCCGAAATAGTTTTCTTCGACCATTCTTGGTAAAAATAAGATTGACAGCTTTTACTACGAGACTCTCATCCATTCAAATTACTGTATTTCGCGTAGTAGTTTAGACTCCGCCTACTTTATCAAAAATCTATATAAGTAGCAGAATCGCGCATTCTAGCTTCGTAATGGCCTCGGAGTCGGACAAAAAGTTCTACCTTGCCCTCGCAAAAACATTTAAGCTAGCACACCGCAATAGACGCCAAAGTAAACGAATGGATGTTAGTATTCAACATATATAAATAGCAAGACTTTCAGCTGATTTAGCGCTGCAAGAAGAGCTGTACACAATCTAGAAAATCCTGCTCTGCTTAACATGGCAAATCCCCTTTGCTGAGCTTAACCTGGGAAATCCCATTTGCTGTGCTTAACCTGGGAAACCCCATTTGCTGTGCGGAGCCAGGTTATTTTAATGCACTCTGCTGAGAGCAGCTGCGAGCCATACAGCGACCCTTGAGCTGAACTGCTGAGGCTAACTTCGCTGAGCAACAGTCATAAATAGTGAACAACCCTGAGAAACTACGTTTTGGTCACTCTTGGCACAGGAACTAATAAATTCTAAAAACAGCTGGTGCAGCAATCTATATATGTAGTGAATTTATGCAAATAGCAGAGACTATAACTGGTATATAGAAGTTGTATATACGTTGAATAAACTGTTTATTGTTATCTGTTGACCTTTATACCAGAGTTGACGTTGATCATTGCATGTTCAGCTATAGTCTATTGCAAAGTTGCAGAGAGCAATAATAGCTATTTCGCATATAAACTATCAATGATAAAGCACTGACAGCGAAATAAGCTGAACAATTCATGAAGTAATAAATCAGCCTAGTAGATGATCTAACGACTATATGACAGTCCCAGAACCGGTGACAAGACGAATAACGTACCCCATTGGTAGCGACACCTCCGAAGAAGATATATGAAGATTTATAAGAAGATTTGGTTGTAAATTGGAAAGAAGAAAACTCCATACAGAGAATAAAGAAGAAAACTCCATACAGAGAATAAAGAAGAAAACTCCATACCGAGAATAAAGAAGAAAATACCAGATGAAGAACTACTGACAGAGCCAAATACAATCAAAATCAATATATGAATTATTCTCGCTCGAGTCTCGCATAAGTAAATACGAACTAGTACAAATTGTATCACCCCGAGTGGTACTGGTGGCAGCATACCTAGACATTTGAGTTACAAGATATAGTAGTACTGGTTGAGAGACATAGAAGAAATTTCCGCTACAATTGGTGGCAGCGGTGGGATTAGTATTGTTCCAACAGTACTTGTTGTCACAAGAAATTAACTGTCATTAAAACTGGCTGAACTTTTGACATATTGATTAAAAATGGATCAAGATCCCGACATGTCCATCCAATCAGAAGATCCTGAAGTGTCATTTCATCGATCACATCAACAGCAGATGGAAGAAGGCGATGAAAGCTCTCCGGCTCCGAGACCATTTCCACGTGAGTTTGGGCTAGGCGACGGAATTCACGTACAAGGCACCAATCGTCGCAACATCAAACCGGAAGTATATAATGGTGACACATCTTGGAAAGAATATTTACAGGTCTTCCAAGCCATATCCCGCATAAATAGATGGAACAGTCAGGAGAAGGCTGATTTCTTATTCACACATCTGCATGGCCCTACAAGGCAGCTGGCATGTACCTTGAGCATTACCGATCAACAGGACTTCGACAGTCTGGTGAAGATCCTGGGGACCAGATTTGGGGAGCGAGATCAAGCTGAACTGTACCTAGCTGAACTGAGGGGACGTCGGCGCAAGAGCAAAGAGAGTTTACGTGAGCTGGGACAGGCAGTAAGGAAGTTGGCGACTCTCGCATATCCTGGCATGGATTCTCTTCATCTGGAGCGATTGGCAAATAAACTTCATCGATGCTATAGAAGACTCGGATATGAGGATGCAGATATACCAGAGCAAGCCGAATAATCTTCAGGAGGCAGTTACTCTCGCTCTGGAGATTGAGGGTTACAGACAGGTAGAAGCACAGCATAACCATGGCAACACCGGTAATCCACGGAAATTCGTTTGGGGAGTAGACGTCACACCTGACAACAAGATGAAAAACATGTCCGAACACAAGAATCAAACAAGCGAGCAAGTTGAGAGGTTTAAAGGTGGTTATTCCAACATCGAATGTTATGGGTGTCGAAAACGGAGACACACGATCCGCACTTGTCCAGAGAATGCGGGTCGAAATTATCAGCCACAACGAAATTCGGAAAACGCAAGACAACCGGCCCAAAGGGGCAAGGATCGGTTGTAGGTCCAAAGGAGCCCCATGAAATAGATGAAGACGTGGCAAACAGCCATTCGTCAGAAATAACGTGTTTCACCAATAAAAACCGTCAGCAACAACATGGACAGGATAACAAAGCTGTACGAAAGGTAGGGTTAGAACCACCAGGAAGTGGACTCTATGTTCCAGGTCGAATCGGGATTACAAACATTTCATTTCTTATCGATACAGGGGCTTGTGTTACCATTTTATCACATCATGTCTATAAAAGCATAGCGCTTGAAAATCGACCTGAAATGCAGACAACATCCATGGAGTTGATGACAGCTAATCAGAAACCGCTGGGAATCCACGGAATCTGCCAAATGGACATTGGAATTCTTCTATACCCAACAACCAGCCAAGTCATAATAGCTGACATCCAACCAGATGGAATCCTGGAGATGGACTTTCTAATGAAGAATGACTGTGAAATTCATTTAAATAGAAACTGTTTGACATGTAACGGTCAACAAATTCTATGTCATGGGCAAGAAGACCAGTTTTGCTGTCGTCTTGTAGTTTCGGAGACGACCGTCATTCCTCCAGGACAACAAATGATTGTTGCTAGTCGACCTGAAGTGGGATGCAGCATCTTGGGTAAATGGGCCATATGCGAATCTTTAGGGGGAAAGCCGAAAAACGATGTGCTGTTAGGGAGAACTTTAGTAGATACAGAACGCGAGTCCTGTCCATTGAGAGTCATGAATATGGGAGTGACATCGCATGTTCTTTATAAAGGGACAATGGCTGCTATGCGTAGTCCTGTGTTGGATACAACAGTAGTTTTTGATGAAACTGAAGAGGTCCTTGAAGCCGGTAAAAAGGAAAAAGTTTCAACAAATATCTGTAGTGTAAGTCCAATGGAAAACGAAGTAACATCACCTGAGCATTTGGAGTCGCTGTACACAAGAAGTACCAAGGGTATGGATCCAGCCAGCCAATGCCGGGTAAAGTCGTTGCTCATGGAATATTCAGATATATTCGCAAAGTCTGACGCAGACCTGGGGAGAGCAAAAGGAGTAAAACATTCAATAAATACTGGGAATACGCCACCTTTGAGACAGCCAGCAAGAAGACTACCGATGCACAAACAAGAAGAAGCCGACGCACAGATTCAAGACATGTTACAACGAGGAATAATAGAGCGATCAACTAGTCCTTGGGCATCTCCCATCGTCCTCGTTACTAAGAAGGATGGTACTACACGATTTTGTGTGGACTATCGCCGCCTGAACAGTGTTAGTATAAAAGACGCGTATCCGTTACCCCGCATCGACGATTCCATCGATTCACTTTACGGCGCCAAATGGTTCTCTACTTTAGACCTCGCAAGTGGTTATTGGCAGGTCGAATTAGATGAAGATGCCAAGGAGAAGTCCGCGTTCATTACGAGGAGTGGCCTGTATCATTTTAATGTCATGGCCTTTGGTTTGACCAACGCACCTTCCACATTTGAGCGGCTCATGGAGATGACCTTAGCAGGATATCAATGGGACTTCTGTCTGATCTACCTTGATGATGTGATCGTTGCAGCAAATTCATTTGACGGGGCGATCATAAATCTGAGAAAAGTTTTTGAACGAATGCGAAGAGCAGGGTTGAAATTAAAACCTAAGAAATGTCATCTTTTCCAGGAACAAGTAAAGTACTTGGGCCACATCATATCTGCCGACGGAGTAGTTACAGATCCGGAGAAGATTGAAGCTATAAAGAATTGGCCAGTTCCAACCACGGTGACAGATGTAAGAAGTTTCCTCGGGTTAGCAAGTTACTACCGACGCTTCATCACCGGTTTCGCAGGAATAGCAAGACCACTACATCACCTAACAGAGAACGACAAGTGGACAGAGGAGTGTGAAACGGCTTTCCGTCAACTACAACAGAACCTTATGAACAGTCCTATCCTGGCATATCCAAGTTCGCACGGTGACTTCCTACTGGACACAGATGCAAGTGCATACGGGATAGGAGCAGTATTGTCACAAATGCAAGGGGGACAGGAAAAGGTTATTGCATACGCAAGCCGTGCACTAAGCAAGGCAGAGAGAAATTACTGCGTGACACGAAGGGAGTTACTAGCTGTTGTAACTTACGTAAAGTACTTTCGACATTATCTCTATGGTCGTCATTTCACTGTTCGTACTGATCACAATGCACTAAGATGGTTACTCAATTTCAAGGAACCAGAAGGTCAGATGGTACGCTGGTTAGGTGTACTCAGCACGTATGACTTCGACATTGTTCACCGACCAGACAAACAGCATGGTAATGTGGACGCATTATCATGAATTCCGTGCAAGTGGTGTGAAAAAGTGGGCTACGCTGAAACCACAAGTATCAATCAGATCTTACCAGATGAGACAAGAACGAAGAAGACGGATGCTTGTGTTCAGACAGATCATTCTGGACCAATCAATACCACCATCACCAAGGTCAAGTGGCTACCTAAATCCTGGGGGTATCCTGGAAGAAGATACCGCAAGAAATTCAAGAAAACTAACAAACAAGTACCTCAGGTTTCCGTGGTAACCAGACAACAAAAGTCAAAATCAAAATCCAAAAACAACAAGCAACTTTACCAGAACCAAACCAACTAAATGATGATGACCGATGGTCTCATGCAAAACTCGCTGAAGCCCAGTCTAATGATCTACATCTGCAATGGATATATAGAGCAAAACTACAAAACACAACACGACCCGATTGGTCACAAGTTTCTTCACAAAATCACGCAACAAAATATTACTGGTCCAGATGGCATCGCTTAGAATTGCGAGATAATGTTCTCCACAAGAAATGGGAATCAGAAGATGGTAAAGTCTTTCATTGGCAGAT
>JAVTVY010057470.1:0-30039 GCA_036873755.1 Hanleya hanleyi | reverse complement strand
AGATATGCTATGCCATATCATGCACCTATACCGAGACGACAAGTGAGGGTTGCTCACCCACATCTGCCTAGATACCCAGCTAGGCAGGCGATGTCCCAGTATGCGGCTGCTTCCGGTTCTGCCTTACTTCCCCCTTCTGATAGGCAGTGTCCTCCAGCAACATCTATTCCTGCCAGCCTCTTCGATAGGTTTAATAGATTGTCTGCTGACTTCGCAGCCATACAGCGTGACATGTTGATGCCTCCTCCACCATCTCCTACACCACTTCCGGTGCCCGAGTGGGCTGGCTATCAACCTCGCCCCGTATCATCAGGGAGGCCGACTTCCGGTTCCCATCCTCAGCTACCACTTGATCTCTCGCAGGCTAGTAGACCTACACCTCCCTCGTTTGTGCCCAGGTTTACCCCTGTGAATCCCGGGACAGTGAACAACGCTGAGACGGAAGCGGAAGAACGGACTTCCTTGTTCGATGCTGATCCGGACCTCGCTGCGTCCAGTTACTCTGATACACTGGCTCGCCTTTATGAGTTGTTTCCGGATATGACTCCTCCGCCAATTGTAGAATCCAGAAGGGTTACTGCGATGTCTGATCTCCGACAAGAGCCGTCACATCGCACGTCACTTCCGCCTTCTAGAGCTGTTTTTGAATGTGCTGAACGCATGCGGGACGCCTTCTCACTTCCTAAGACCCAAGATGAGAGGCAACGACAACAGGAGTCTGGATCTCTTTTTAAGAAATCTACTGGTGTCTTCCCGCTGGAGCGACCCGTGTTCCGGTCGTATTCAGTACACGGCTCACCTTGGCATGATCGAGCAGCAGTCCAGGAACCGGAACTCGATCAGTTTCTTGGAGTTGCTCCGCCGAAGAAAGACATTCCTCTTTCTATTCGTCAGATGTGTCTACTGGAGGACACTTCTAGACAGGAGGTAGCGATTACTTCCCATCTCGATTGGTTTCTTTACGCCATTCGTACGATTCTTAATCGTATACCCCAAACGTCACCGTCCGGTTACGTATCTGTCCCGGTGGATGACGTCAACCTGATGAAGGACTTCCTGACGGCAGCTGCGCGTGCAGACGCGGACTTGATGGCATCCTCAGTCTTCATGTCCGCTATGTTTGTACACTTAAGGCGTCTTGCACTGTTTTCGGCCCTGCCTACGTATACCCTGGCCAGTGTGAGATCGACCTTAAGGGAGCAGTCCCCCGCCTCAGGACTTCTGTTTGCCGGTGTACTACCTGAGCTGCAGAATGAAATGTCCGCTGCCAGGACCACACATTCTTACTTTGGTCCACAACAGAGGAAGCGATCGGCCCCCGAGGCCGCGACGTCGTCTTCCTCGGCCCCGAAGAAAGCTTCATCCGCAAGTTCTTCTTCCGGGGCTGGTGCCAAGAAGGATGGACCCTCCTTTCCGAAATCCGGCGGAGGTTCGAAGGGAGGGGGGAGCGGCCACTCTAAACGTGGTGGCGGAAAAGGGAAGTCCGCCAAAGCTTCCAAGAAATGAGGACACGGGCCATGCAGATGTGCTTTCTGCATGGCGAGACCGCACGTTGCCGCTGTTCCCAATTCCACCAGATCCGGCGCTTCCGGTAGGCGGGAGACTTGTAAGGTTTTGGAGGAATTGGGAGGCAATCCAGGCGGATTCGTGGGTGTTGAACACCCTACGTCATGGGTATCGGCTGGAGTTCGCCACAACTCCCCCGTTGACTACGTCACCCAGGGCGTCTCGAATTCCAGTGCGTCGGGAGCACCTGATGGAGCTTCAGAGGTCCGTGGACAAGTTGGTAGTGAAGGGTGCAGCTATAGAACTTCCGCCAAACGATCTGTCCCCGGGCTTTTATTCTCCGGTGTTCCTGGTCCCCAAGAAGAACACCACCGAAATGCGTATGGTTATAAACCTGCGTCAGTTGAACAAGGACTTCTTGGCCCCGCCTCCTCATTTCCGGATGGAGTCGTTCCGGTCTATTCGTTCGGCTCTGTTACAAGGGGATTGGATGACGTCTCTCGACCTCCAAGATGCATATCTGCATGTTCCGATCTACAGGGCTCATCACAAGTATCTGCACTTCCTGGTTGGCAACCGGAAGTTCCAGTTATGCGTGCTCCCTTTCGGACTATCCACATCCCCTTGGGTCTTCACCAGAATTTTCAACCCGGTGGCGTCATTCCTGCACACGAGAGGTCTCAAGTACCACTTCTACATCGACGATTCCCTACTACGGAATCAGTGCAGGGAGGAACTCCGCAAGGACACCAATTTCGTTTGGGAGATCCTTGTTGCTCTGGGCTATCTTCCTCACGAGGGCAAATCGGAGTTGACACCATCCCAGTCTCGAGTCTTTCTCGGAGTTTCCTACGACACCCTTTCAGCATTAGCGAAACCTCCGGAAGACCGCTGGAAGAAAATTCTGACGTCGGTGCCGACGTTCCTGTCAGCATCGCACAGACGTGCTCTCCAGTTCGCTGCAATTATCGGCCTGTTAACATCAACTCAGGATGTAACACCTCGAGGTCGGTTGCAGCTTCGGCCGTTGATGATGCACCTCAACAACCATTGGCCGAAACGGCACCTGAATCCTACTGTCCCTGTGACAGAGGATGTCAAACGTCTCTTACGCTGGTGGCTGCAGCCGGAGAACGTGATGATAGGTGTCACCTTCCTACCCTTTCAGCCGTCCCGTCAACTGTTCACGGACGCATCGATGGAAGGATGGGGAGCACATTTGGGTTCGAGGTCAATATCCGGCTTGTGGAACGACAGCCAGAGGAAGCTACATATCAATGTATTGGAGTTCCAGGCCGTAACCCTGTCCATACAGAGATTGCTTCCAGACCTCAAGAACCAACGCTTGTTAGTAGCAACGGACAACACGACAGTCCTCGCCTACATAAACAAGCAGGGAGGGACTCACTCTCCCCAACTGCTGGATCAAGCACAGAAATTCTTCAGCCTGTGTTGGGACAACGGAATTTCTGTGCGAGCTCGCCACATTCCCGGTCATCTGAACGTCTTAGCCGACGCACTGTCCAGACCGAATCAGATAATAGCGACCGAATGGCAGCTCCACGAAGACATCCTAGCCCAGATGTCTCGGATATGGGAGACGCCGAACGTAGATCTGTTCGCCACCCGTTGGAACCATCTACTGCCGGCCTATGTGTCTCCCGTTCCGGATCCAGCAGCCCTAGCAGTCGACGCCCTGTCTTTGGACTGGTCCGACATGATTGCGTACGCCTACCCGCCGCCAGCAATCTTGTCACAAGTCCTCCGGAAGATCCAAGCACAGCCGTGCGTGGTCTACCTTGTGGCTCCGTGGTGGCCCACTCGCCCTTGGTTTCCAGACCTGATGGATCTTCTCATAGACGTGCCTCGTCGGCTGCCGCTTTGGTGGAACCTGCTTCGTCAGCCGAGATCCAGCCTGTATCACTCGAATCCTGGTCTATTTCAACTGACCGCGTTCAAGTGCTCCAGCATCAGCTCGTTGAGGCTGGATTTTCTGTCGAAGCGTCCGAAAGGATGGTCCGGTCCACCAGAGCATCAACGACTGCGGTGTACCAGAACAAGTGGAAGTCCTTCGCTACCTGGTGTTTTGGACGCGGAATTGTTCCAACCTCTGCCACTGTTCACCAGGTAGCAGACTTCCTTTTGCATCTGTTCCATGACAGGCAACTTGTTCCGGCCACGGTCGACGGCTATCGGTCCGCTATCTCCAGGGTACTTCAATTGACCACAGGAGTCAACCCATCACTCGACGTCAACCTTTCTGCCCTTCTTCGTTCCTTTCGGGTGGAGAGGCCTACTCCGACGCCGCAGCTTCCTAAATGGGATTTGGCTCTGGTTCTGAGACGGCTCTCTGAGCCGCCCTTCGAACCCATCGGCACCTGTGAGTTGAAGTTTCTATCTTACAAGACCGTATTTCTGATTGCCTTTGCCTCTGCCGCCCGCGTATCAGAAATCCATGCCTTGGACTTCAGGTCTTTGAGATACAACCCTAAGTGGACCTGGGTGGCGTTATCTACTCTCCCGGATTTTGTTGCGAAGAACCAGTCCCTCTACGACAATCTTCCGAGAGAGTTCGTCATCCCGGCTCTGTCCAACATCCTGTCCGCGGCTGTTGACGATGACAGAGTCTTGTGCCCCGTCAGAGCTCTCTCCTGTTACCTGGCACGTGTGGAGCATATGAGAGCTGGGCGGGTGCGTCTTTTCATCCCGTTTGGACCCTCTTCCAAGCAGGAGATATCTAAAAATACTATATCTTCCTGGCTTGCCAAGACTATTCGTTTTGCGTACACGGACGTACCACCTGAGGTTATCTCCTTGTCCAAGGTCTCCGCCCATGAGGTCAGGGCCATGGCGGCATCCTGGCCTCTATGGACCAATAGATCCGTGTCCGACATAATGAGGGCCTGCTACTGGAGGAGTAATGTTACCTTCGTCTCACACTACCTCCGGGATCTGACGCTCCAACGACGGGACATCTTCTCACTGGGACCCCTGGTGGCTGCCCAGTCAGTTGCGGACCCGTCTATGCACTAGACCTCCTAGTGATTTTACCATTTTTTTAAAATCTGGTAAGTGTCTGCTCTCCCCAAATTTTCAAAAAAAGGGGGGGGGGCGCGAGGTTTTGATCTAGTGCTTGTCAGCCATTCACTAGGCCCGCTTATATGTATATATTAGGGCTGGGTGATGATATCGATGGCCATACCGTCATGTTATATGTCTTTATGGCACTCGATTATCTCGCTGACTCCTGTATTGCCTTGCGGCCTATGCTTGAGAACTTTTCTGTTTGACCACTATTTCCCTCCTCCTGCTATGATATTCTAGCAATAAGGTATGTGAAGGTAAGTTTTACAGCGTAGGAAATATGAAAAATTTGAAAATCAATTTTCCTATTTCTAAGCTAAAACTTACCTTCACATACTGTGATGGCCCTCCCAGCCTCCCCGCTAATGGGTTATTCACACTGCGATTGAATAGGAAAGAAGGAAGTGACGTGGTCAGACAGAGAGGATTCTGGGTACTCGCGCATGGGCATTGGGGCATTACAGGGACTATTTCTTTTGGTTCTGTGGTAAGGTTTTACAATGGGGCAATCGCGTAGGAACACGATAGCAATAAGGTATGTGAAGGTAAGTTTTAGCTTAGAAATAGGAAAATTGATTTTCAAATTTTTCATTTTCGTAATATTGAACTCGAAAGTTAAGAATTGGCAAATTTGATGATTTTTTTCAAAGAAAGTGGATTTTACAAAGGTGTCATCCTGAACATGGTGAATATAAGCTATATACATGTATTATCATAGGTATGTACATGTAGCAGAGATATACTCTTCGTCGTAGGTAGACATTGTCATTGGCCTAGGTGGGCCCCGGACCCCACACCCACATGGTCACTGGGCTGCTCACAGCTCAATTGGCATTATTTCCAGAAGAATGATACTGTGAAATGTGTCATATCCTGCATGTAGAAGAGGAGAGTAGTAGTAGCATGTTAAGAAATTGAGTAAAAAATACATGTGTTGGTGAAGAAAGGTTGGCTGTAGGAGAGGATGGAGGACAATGTCAATGTGTCTTTCTTCAAAGACATTCGGATATATTAAAAGTTTAAATATTTTCTCTAAAAGCCCAATTTTTTTCTCAAATATTTTCCCTTTTTTTCCCCGGAAATTTTACCCCTATTTTTAGCCACATTTTTGCCCAATGATGATTGATGGGAGCTCTGTCAAGTGAGCAAGGTCAAAACCATGGTTACCAATGTCTGCTTTGTCCATTATAATATCCTTGTTTAATGTGTTTCCCATCACATCAGATCTGTTCAGCATTAATAAGGTTGTGCATAGTATAGGAACTACACCTATATAGCTTGAGTCAGTACAGTGGGCAGGCCTACCTGCTGGTTATTCCCTGAGAGAAGTCGACCGTCACGTCTTGTCCCAACCTAAGTCTGTCTGTCTTCTCTTCTTCACCGAGCCCGCGGGTTATTCTCACTGGCTATTGGCCAACCTGTAACCATCTGGGTCATCTATACGTGGTAAGACTGACCCTGGGATCGTATGTATCCATTTTCAGCCTACTTTCGGCAACTGCAAGAGGGAATTACCTGAAATCAATATCACGTGACTTCGTCAGCCAATCAGCTAAAGTCTACCGACATAACCCCAACGTAACACACCATTTTTATACGCCCGCCCAAAAGGCGGACGTATTATGTGATGGCGGTTTCCGTCCGTCTGTCCGTCTGTCCGGTTCTCGTGTCCGGTCTATATCTGGGACAGTTTCCTATCCACAGCTCCAATTTTTGGTGAGTGGATACCCTACGGGGAGACGATGTGTCGCGTACCAAAATGAAGGTCGAGGTCACAGGTCAAAGGTCACTGGCCTAAAAAACAGGAAATCACTGAAGTGTTCGTGTCCGGTCTATATCTGTGAACGTTTTCTATCCACAGTTGCAATTTTTTGTGAGTGGATACGCCAGGTGGAGACGATGTGTCGCGTACCAAAATTTAGGTCGAGGTCAGAGGTCAAAGGTCACTGTTGCCAAAAATCAGGAAATCATTGATCGTTGACAGTTTTCTATCTACAGTTCTAATTTTGGGTGAGTGGATGCCCTAGGGGGGGAACGATGTGTTGCATATTAAATGTAGGTCAAGGTCAGAGGTCAAAGGTCAGTGTGATCGAAAAATCAGGAAATCGTTTAATTTTTTGTGAGTGGATTCAATAGGCGGAAATGAAGTGATGCATACCAAAAATTAGGTCAAGGTCAAAGGTCACTGACCCCAAAATTAGGAAATTATTAAAAATGACATTTTTTGTGTCAGTAGATACATTAGGGGGACACAATGTGTCACATACCAAAATGTAGGTCAAGGTCACTGTGACCTCAAAATCGTTAAAAATCATGATTTTTTGTGTCCATTGAGAAATTGAGGGGAGACGGTTTGTTATGTACTAAAATTTAGGCCAAGGTCAAAGGTCAAGGTCACTGTGACCCCAAAATCAGGAAATCATTAAAAATCATTATTTTTTGTGTGCATTGATAGATTGAGGAAAGACGATGTGTTGTGTACCAAAATTGAGGTCAAGGTCAAAGGTCAAGGTCACTGTCACTGTGATCCCAAAATCAAGAAATCATTAAAATTCACATTTTCATATGCCTGTCGAAGTCGAGGTTGCGTTCTGTCCATTCATCCATTAACATTTGTTGTCCATGCGATAGCTCTAGTTTCAAGGTATGGATTGGTACCAAACTTTGAGTATACCTTACTCGCATGGCAAAATGGAGCCATACATATGAGATCAATTTGTCAAAGGTCTAGGTCACAATCCCCAAAAACTGAATCAAGCTTTAGCTGACTAAATGCGTTGGAATATTGTTGGAATATTCGAAGTTCTTTCCCCTGCATTTATAATATGGTATTGTCCTGTGTAGTTGTCTCCCATGTTTGGAACGCTTCATTTAGTTAAACTGTTGTGAAATAGAAACCATACATTTACTAATTTAACGGGGAGAGGAGTCCTTTATGAACTTCACACCTGTTTATTAACTCAAGAACAAAGTTAAGGTTTACTTCATCACTTTCTTCTTCCTTCATGAAAAATTCTCTCGTCTGAAAGGAATCCATTTGCAGGAAAACTACTATTTTCTTGTTTTTGACTATTGTCGATTTCAGTGTGTGGGATATGTGAGCTCTCAGCTCTTGCTTCAAGGTCAACTAGTTACCAAGAGTTAAGCTCATTTTAGTTTATCATTCAATATAAGATGTGATATATGTTACATTCTCATAAGCAAAAAATTGTAGACCTTTCTCTGGATTGCTAGATCAATTGGAATCAAGGCTATTAAACAACCTTGAAATTTGAACCAATGTAATTCCAGATATAAGGGCGTATATTGAAGCCCCTTGGGCTCTTGTTTAGTCATGTGCTGCTCTACTTGTTCAAATCTACAGATCTACAATGCCTCTTGGGTGAAACAAAAGTTATTCATACCAATATCTTTTGTAAGCCCAGGCAATATCTGTTTCCGAAGTGGTATGAAAACCTGTAATTTATCAGCTTTCTCCAGTCCGTTCTCCGCCGGATGAAGGCCGAACAGAATCCAGTAAAGTACCGGATATCGCTCCGCGATAATGGAGACACACGATTCGCAAGCCATAATATGGATGGCGAAGTGTACGCGAATGGCTATTGGCATGATTGGACAAAAGCACCCTCTATCAAGGGAGACCACTCATAACAAATGCCTGTAATGAAGTACCGGTGGTCTCCCTTGCATTATGACTGCCCAAAGCCAATTATTATCTAAACTGAGAAAGACAGTGAGACAACCTATTCTCACTACAATATATTGAACCTTGTTGTTATGAAATAATACTATCCATCCATGCCTCTAAAAGGCATCAGTATGGGTGGAATAAAGCCCAGAAATTAAACATTGGCAGGCTTGTCCCTCCTTAGATTAGTTAATATATCCGATTTTTTCCACTTTCTGATATCTGCTGATGACCCTACATCAGTCTCACAGTTTTCCTTTAGGAGAGCTTCAGATCACTCTCCTCAAAAGTCGCCAATGCAAAGAAGAGTGATCTTGGAGAGAGTGATAACTCTTGCATCACTCATGCAAAACAGAATCCAGGAGAGTGATCAGCAGCTCTCCCCGATTTTACAAACACGACCGACTACATACATTTGTTATCAGGACTCGAATTTTGCACTAGACCGGCAGCCCAGGCTAGGGCTTGTGAAACACCACCGGGCTGGTGAATTCTTTACCATCAGACCACAATTGTATTTTTTTAAATAATTGTCCATCCGTTTAATCCATGTTGTTAATTCCGGATTGTAATCATAAATTTTCAGCTCTGTAATATCGAACATGTGCACTGATTTGGTCATCAAACTGGTACTTGCCAGTTGGTAGTGAATCGTATTTGATAACGACGTCGCATAATGACAAGCAGAAACAGATGTGTGCATTTCAAAACAAGGTTGTACATGTAACGTCTGCTGTCACTGAAAATGTGGAGATTCCTCCAAGGGAAAAAGCCACTGAATAGAGACTTTCTGAGAAGGATATTAGGTGGAGATGAATCTACATGAAAAGGACAATCAAAATCATATATTCCAGACACAATGGCAAAAAAATTGAGGGTGGTTTGATTTGATATAAACACCCAGGTTATGCTATGTTGCTGGTGTGTTGACAGCACCATGTTCCAACAGCAACACAGTAGAAGTTTGTTGGTGGATAATCTGAGGGAGTAAAAACAGACCAGGGCTGGTAGAACTTGGATCCAACTAGCCCGACTGGCTGGCAATAATTCGAGGTAAAATTTGAGGCCTGGTTGTTCTGCTTGGCCAAAGGTTGCTAGTTTAACATGTTATACTGGAATCTAAAAATCAAAGAATATTAAATACATTTCTATAAATAAACAGCTGTGGGTCGAAATTTATACCTGCTTGGCTGCTCAAGATACAATATAATATTGGCACAGACAAGTCTTCCTTGTCCCTTCACCTGTCCTAGGGTAATCCCATTTGACTTCAGTAGCATATACCTATTGCCAACACACAACACGTTTCAAGTTAATACTGCTATATAGGCAAGTTTTAGCAAATCAAGGGCAAGCTGAAAATTCTTATTATTTCAATCCCTAATTAATATATATATGTAAGATGAGGATAAAATATAGTGCTTAAACCACAAGATGAAGGTGCATACTTCTGATCTACAGATTTAACAGAGGCGGAAAAATGGTTGTTTTCATATTTATTTGGATAGCCAAATTAGCAGGTTAGGGCGATCCCGCTCTCTAAAATGGAGGTAAAAAAGGTCGTTTTTGCTCAATAACTTTTGATTCCTTCTTAACCAATGCATCAGGCGCATTGATTTAGCTATTGTTCCATGTTATAAAATTAATTTGCCACGTGAAGAACCAGCCAATGTTGTTTATACAGCGCGAAGGATGTTTGGCCTATTATTATGCAAATTGGATAGATGACAATTTACTTTTTTACTACCATTTAATCCGGATAGATATGTCTGTATGCGCCTCAAGAGGATTTTGCTTAATTCATTATGTGAACTGATTTATTGAGCAAAAACGACCCTTTTTACCTCCATTTTAGAGAGCGGGATTCCCCTAACCTGATTAGAGAGATTACCATATACTTTCTTCTCTTTTTTTTCTAGGTGTGACAAATAACCCACAGAAGGTGAGCTTGCCACTGAGAGGTCAGTACAGGCCAGTATATGAATGATGGAGGTATTAGCTGAACTCGTCGCCAGTGAAGGCGGGTCTGAAACTAAAGGCACTCAGTATGTACTTGTGCCGCCAGGCATGTCCAAACCTGAGGATGGAACTACCACAGAGCAAGGCACCACTACAAAATACGTACTTTTGCACTCTGAAGTGTCAGAAACTGAGGGTGGAAATGGCACCGAGCAAGGCACGACAACAGAGTACGTACCGGTACATCTTCCGCCAGGGGTGTCTGTAGTTGCCACTGGAGGGGGAAGTACCACAGAGCAGGGCACGGCTGCAGAGTATGTTCATCTACCGCCAGGGATGACCATAACTGAGGCTGGTGATAATCCGGAGCATGCCACAGAATATATTCATCTACAGCCTACAGAGCTACAACAGGTCCAAGCTGCAACATATGGTGCTCCGGTGACTGCACAGCTGCCAGCTGCATCCTTCATCGCTTCGACACCAGGCACACCACTGCCGCCTGCCTTGTTTAATGCCGAAGCTGTTAATACAGCAAGGGAAAATCAGGACAGTTCGGCACAAGAGCCAATGGTCACTGATCAAGGGGAGACAATTGATCAAGGGGAAGCTGACGATCAGGAGGAGAGAACTACCCTTTTCTACAACATGTACAATCTGCCGTCGGATCTGTGCACTGTGCAAATGCTGACCTATTCGAATGTGGGCAACGTGCCAAAAATGAAACTGGTCACTGTAACCGATGTTATGAATGTCTCTATCACATTCAAGTGCAGACACTGTAGCAAGACATTCAAGTCGCACAAGCTGTTCCAAGATCACTCTAAGACCCACCGCACTGAAGGAGGTCTCGCAGCTATTCGGCCGGAAGTTCCCCCAAAGACCTCGAGTCAACTTGAGGATGTTCTGATGAGTATTATGTCTGGCGCTTCTAAATCGGCTGCAGGTCAAGATGGAGGTGGGGATACAATTACTGCTATAGGCGATGAAGAAACCCCAGAGTATGTTGTGTATAGACTCGAGGGTTCAGAAAATTCCAATGATATGGCCATGTCTGAGCCTAAGCCCCCAATGCAAAGTCCTGCTGAGGAACCACTGGACATCCCGGCCAAGCAATGCCCATGTTACATATGCAAGAAAGTGTTCGACGAACCACTTCTTTGGGGGCACTATCTGGATGCGCACATGGCAGATACATTCATGTGTGTGGTGTGTGGTAAGAAGTTTGAGACGGAAAACTTACTGGTGAAACACATGATGCAAATCCACACAGACTTCAAGGTTGATACCCCCTTCATTTGTCCAGTTTGTGAGAAACAGTTCGGGGCTCATCCACTTCTACTGCAGCACATCATCAGAGCTCATCCCGACTTCAAAGAGCCAGTAGTGCCCGAGAAAGCTGCAGAGGTGGGGCTGCTGAAAAACGTTGTCGTCCCTTCGGAAACTCGACCGTGCCAAGAATGTAGTGGAACGGGGAGTATTACGAGTCAAAAGTATCCATGTCGCATCTGTAGGAAGGGGTTTTCTGATTGGAGAATGCTCCAGAAGCACATGGCGGCACATGTGGAGCGGACCATTTGTACCGTGTGTCACAAAGTCGTCTATGCCAAATCGCTGGCTAAACACATGACACTCCACACCAAGGCGAAAGCGTACAAGTGTCCCGAGTGCGATGGGGCGTACCGCGACAAGTGCGACCTGAAAAAACACATGCGAATACACACAGGAGAGAAGCCGTACACATGTGAAATTTGTAACCGGTCGTTCGCGCACAGCAACCAGCTTCCGAGGCATCTGCGAACTCACAGCGGTGAGAAACCATTCAAGTGCTTAGTATGTGAGAAATTGTTCAGCAGGAAGTTCGGCTTGCAACAACATATGAAAAAACACACAGCGGCTAAAGAGCTGAAATGTTCAACATGTGAACTGATTTGCATAGATAAGATGGCCCTCAAAAAACACATGATGACACATAAGAGGGACAGTAAGGATGTGAAAGAGGAGAAAGTACCCGTATAACAGTTTGCAGTGGATTATATTTGTCCTGCATGTACTATTAACCCTTTGTTTACCGCTATAAGAAATATGTGGAGTGCGCGGAAATCCTTCATGGACCAAATCACAAATGGGGTAACTAGAAAAAATTTGTGATTTTTAGTGGGAGCAACACTGGTTACCATAGCAACTCAGTTGTTGGGACTAAAAAGTCCCGACGGTCAATATCGGACGGGCCAAAAATCGTCATTTTGGATGCTTTTTGTGTAAATCCATAGCAAATTAGACATGAATAATGTAACAAAATACGCTATTTCAATATATAACATCAAGGATTTGCCTGTAGAACCACCCTTTCAACAAAGATAAATAATTGAAACTAGGAAATGATTGAAGCAAGTAATATTGTCCAGAAAGTGCTCATTCATGTTTGCCATTACCGTTTCCCATGAGCATACGTTTTCATTTATGTTCCCCTGTAAGTCAAATATCAACAGCGATCACAGAGGAATTTGGTGAATAACATATTTGCGATGAATATTTAGCGGTCATACATGTAGCAACGAACAGTCCGACATATGCAAATCTTGATAAAGTCAGATGAAAGTAGCACAATTACCCATATGGTGTTTGTATAATGGCATGTTTGTATGGCATAAATCAGCTCGAGAAAGCAAGAATAAATAAACTATTGGCGGGATTTGAACCTTCAACCCTTCATACATGCGGATATAAGGTGCATTATGCATTATAATATGCCTCAACATCCAATTGAACTTTTATTAGTTTCATAACTTACACGAACTGGTGATTGATACATCAAATATTACCATTGGGACTTTTTAGTCCCGTTTCAAAAAGGTCTGATATTACCCAACGGGACTAAAAAGTCCCAAAACTAATTAACCTAATTTCGATAGGAAACTGAGCTGTTTTCTCAAAAATGAAACTAGCATTATGTTCTTGATGTTAGAAATCATTCATAAAAAAATTCCCAGTTAGATTGACTAAAAACTTCCTCAAACTAGAGTGCAACAATTTTCTTCTGAAATCCGCTACGCTTTGCTGAGTGGGTTATCCGCGTGTCTGATGACGGCACCGATGGTTGTTCATCACAGCTCGCTATAGTTTGTTTCAGATAGTCGGGGACAACCTTCTGTGTGTACCTAAATGTCCCGACGGTAGGTTTGTGGAATTGACTGTGAGCTCAGTCACTTAAGAGGGGGTGGGACTTTTAAGTCCCGTCGGTAAACAAAGGGTTAAAGCATGCTTGGATATCAGGCACTTTCCCACCCATGTAACTGTCTTTGCTGTCCACATGTCAATAAATGATTCAGGGATTCACAGAAGTCCAGTATTTTTAATGTTTTTTTTTTTATTCAACAGTCAAGGGATGCATATTTGTACAAGTGACCAATTCATCATTTATTTTATCTAGATTCCCAGGTAAAAAAAAATTTTCTCAATTTTTTAATGATAACTTACTTTGTATGAATTGAAGAGATACACATGTATTTCTCTGTTCTTAAAAAACATATTACCATATTTTATTTTCAAGCATGAATATGAAAAAATCTTCATTCTGTCTTCTTTATTATATCACGCTTTTTCTGGCGTTAAAGGTGAAATGCAAAGGTTTTCATACTTTCCTTTCTATATTCTTCATGGGACATTCGATGATTAAAATATCAGCTTAACTACTTCATTTGATTTTATTTGAAGTATTTTGTGACGTCTCCTCGTAGCTTTTCGATTTCAGAAATGCACTCCGCATCGCTTATCTGTCCTTGTCTGCGAAATGACGCTGGTTTGTGACGTCACATCAGACCACCTGGCCGGTCACCTATACTTGTAACATTCAGTCTCTGGGTGGCTGGTCTGATGTGACGTCACAATCAAGGAAAGATAAGCGATGGCATTTTGCAAATCTGAATTCAGCTGGGCTAGGGATAGTAACTTTTAAAATGATTCTAGCAGACAAGATAATTCAAATTAATCCAGGTGAAGTATTATACTGGTATATCTATCATTATTCAACCTTTATTAAATGTAAAACGAAGAATTTAAAAACCTTTGCATTTCACCTTCAACAGTGTTCAAGGAAGTGGGGAGTTTGAAATAATGTTCAAAATGGCATAAAATGTGACTGTCTATTACACCTTGTAGAGCAAACACAATATATTTTGACAATAGATGACAAATTATCACTCAGTAGAGTGACTGCTTATAACCAGCATCCAGTCTGCCAAATGGTTTTTTTCTTGACCAGGCCATTCACAAGAAATTTCAGTTTTCCCATAACACTAGTGCCTACCCATGTATTCCAATATCCCATATATTTTTTTTTTTTGGAACCTACCCAACTTTTTTCAAGATCCAAACACAAATAATACTTTGGATGGCCTAACTTGAATAAGTGTGTTCCCTGACTGTTCAAGAATAAGAATTTCAATTTTAGCCATTTTATTAAAATTGGTTCTTTTTTTCTAATTTATAACCCTTCTTAATACATTTCATACTGTTTTATCTCATGCAATCATAGATTATTGAGTTTCTGTCCAAACCTCCTGTTCTGAAAGCATACAAAATTGTGGAGTGGAATTGATGACTTATTGATTGGATTTTGTATCTGCTTAAAAGTAACCAGTGGAAAAACATCACTTCTGTGAATCCCTGATCAGTGATTGATACATGTACATGCTGAAACTAACATACATGTTTAACAAACTACATGTTATTTCTACATGTTTCATTAGGCTGTAGTTGCCATTCCTGTAACCTATTAGTGAAACCTCTGTGAACCGACCGTGCTTCAGACCAGTTTATAATGTCGGTTTTGTCAGGGTTCTGGTTTATCAAGGTTCAAAATACTTCAAATTTTCCTACGAAGTAGGCTTTCATTTGCAAATTGTCCGGTAAATGAGTGAGTGAGTCAGTCCATCCGAATCCTTTCGTCGGCAAAATAAGGAGAACCGTTGACATTAGAACCTTGATTTTTGGCATGAACGTGCATTAGGAGACTGATACCAGCAAGTTCTGAGCTGACCTATTTTGATGAAATTTAGGGCCTAATCCAAGCATTTTTGGGGGACACCGGTAACTACCGCGAAACCGGAAACCGCAAGAAAACATTCTGCGCTAAACCAATGCGCAGTGGGCTTAAACCATGCTAAAATGGCGGCCTGCATGGATTTCGTCAAGAAGCATGGTGCGAGTGTGGAAATCTAGTCTCTCCACCTGCTGTACACCGGAAATAATCAATTATTTCTTCAATGAATAATAAAAGTAAGTCCATTAGATTGATTTTAAGCCTCCTACGACCATGGAAATGGTCAGTCTTAGGTCAAGGTAACCGTACTTCGTAGGTCCTTCACACTACTCGAGTAAGAACTGGGACCATTGTTAATTTAGAGGTTAGTCACTTTATCCAGGTGTCCGCATTCACAGGTTTCACTGCATTCCCATTATCATGACTATATGTATCTGCAATGTACGGTAAATCCCCTAATAATTCAATCACAGGAAGTTCACTTTCTAACTCTGTTATTCAAATGCAGAGAAAAAGTGACATTCCCATTCTTCATTCAAATTGAAGAAAAGTCATATAATGACAAAATGTGACACTTTGTAGCTGGTGCCATCAAGAATATTTCCAGAATATAAGACATTTTTGCTGCACTTCCGGTGATCGAATTATTAGGGGAATTACCGTAGACATGGCAATGTGATAACGTCACAGGACATTAGGCATTAGGAATCCGACGCGAACTGAACCCCCCCCCCCCCCCCCAAGTTGAAATCCTGCCTATATTACGATGAGCACTGCCCAAGTCAGAATCAGCATTGATTTTCATCAAAATTCACCAGAAATTGTCGTCAAAAGCAGGTCAGCTCAGAACTTGCTGGTAACAGTCCCCTAATGCACCTTCATGCCAAAAATCAACGTTCTAATGTCAGCGGTTCTAATGTCACTCACTCACTCACTCATTACCAGACAATTTGCAAATGAGAGTCTACTTCGTAGGAATATACATGCGCACAATATTGGTGTACATGTAGTTCTGAGCATACAAATGTTGTCTGAGACTGTAACTGTAAGCTCTGAATACATAGGGTATGCTGGATATAGACCGGGCAGGGGTTTGGTAATAGGGAGTTAACAGCGACTTAAAGGTGGTTGTTGTGTCACCACTAATGCGTTGAAGTCTGTTTGACATTAGGTCAAACCCAGAGACGTTGCAGCAGTGAGTGGCAATGCGAAAAAATACCCCACTGATACAGAGGTTTTAAAACCCATTCACATGATCGAATATACTGTGCCAGGAGGTGGTTGGTGCTTCACAAACACCCGGGTCAGGCTACATAATATGGAGTGGAAGATTGGAATATAACACTTCCCACCTGAGAAACCTGAATACATCTTTACATAACCTCTATGACAAAAGTTGAGCAAGCAAAAACTAGGTCCTCCACCCCCCCCCCCCCTTCACTTCACTTCGTTTTTGCTTCTCTCCATGCACCTTTACCATGTTTAGTTGATGGTGTTAATCACATTTATGTCATACATCTGTTGTGCTCCATACAATCTAACAAAATCGAAATCAAAAATGTTGGGGCGTTTAGATGAGATTGATATATATGGTATAGGGGTCACATCAACTGACCTGTCCATTTGAACCTTGAATAAAATAACTGGTCTATCCCCGCACACTCGCGCAATCTGTTATTAGTGTATGTTCAGGACATCGGCATATTATTAGATTTTTTCAATACACCTTGACAGCATTTATTATCACATGATTTGATCTGATGGATCTTGCTGCTGGATCTGCCTTGCTCCTGTACCATGTGTACCATATCGTAAGCTACATGGGCTAGGGGCTGAGCCAGGAGAGCTGGAATTGATAGGAGGACTACTGTGGAGATCCAATTTAGAACTGTCATATAACTCTCGCTGGTCAATTGTATGCATATATAGATTCCATGCGACCACTCAAATATGATTTGGAAGTAATATTATGTGGATATTGAGTCTCCGGTGGATGGTTTAATTTCACATTTTACCACTGCAGGCTCACAAGACTTGATTCATTTCCGTTGCCAGGAATAAACAGCTGATCACGGATGGGAACATACATGTATTCAAATTATCGATCGCCGTCTCCTGTCGGTTTTGAGCTTACCCATGAACAGTAGTATGCCGGTGACTTAATAACTGCCTCTGTCATGCCATGTCAACTTAGAATTTTGTTCATTCTTAGTTTCGGCACGAGCTCGATCAGGTGTGGAATTCCCACGCAAATTTCAATCGAGACCCCCATTTCCAGTATGGTATCTGGGAACTCCATTCAAATCAATCCTAGATTCATCAGGTCCATAGTGTTGGTCGGGTACAAACTAAAATTTGCTTGAATTGTAGGCCAGTTTTGCCATTGACGATAACATAGACGGTAAGCACATAGATAGATAATTAATATCACTTGTTTATATATTGCATTGTTTGTACCATTCATCATGTTAGTTTCCTGTTTAACTCTGTTAACTCTCTCTCTCTGTTTAAATTATGTACTTGTACCTTATTGTATATAATTGTCCTGGCATTGTTATTTTCAAACACAAGCATGAGTGAAGAGCAATTATTTATCTGTTGTGCCACCATTAGACATGATAAACACAACAACACCGGCTATATATATTTTACAATTATGGTTATTGGTGAAATTGGGTATGAAATAGGGAGAGAATGGGTCCTCACTGTGAAGTGATGAATCAGTAGTCATGTTAGGTAATCCCTCTAATAATTCAATCACACGAAGTAAAATTTCCTGCCATAAATTTTGTGTAACAGGTTGTTGGTCAAATTGATCAGAACAGGAAGTTGACAAAATGGTTCAAAATCATGAATATAATCCATTATTTCTTCGTTATTCCAATGATTTTAGAGGGTGATCGAAACTATTATAACAGCCAATCGAATGTTGACCCCTAAATTTGGGTAATTTTGATAAGGGGGATTGAATTATCAGAGGGATTACCATAGTCATTTAGTCGGAATTACCGTGGCGGTCGAATATGTTGTGATTATGAATTAACGATCTTATCCTGATTACAGCTTTAAACAAAGAGCAAACACAAAATGATGCGGCGCCGTTTAGGCCACATCAATTTTAGTTTTTGTTTCATGGGCAGATTTTTTTTTTTTCAACATTGGAGACGATAATAAAACTAAAAATAAAACTGGACCAGACGAGCGAAAAACTCGTCCACCCACAGAAAGAAAATGAAGAAAGGGGAAGGAACTTCAAAATTTCAGTTTTATTTTGAAAAAATATAAAATCCGCCTGTAAAACAAACAAAAAACAAAAAAAATTGATATAGCCTTGGCCAGAATTTCTCCCCCAAATGAGATAGGATTAAATTTGCCAAAATGAAATACCACATGCATGGAAGATATTTGTTCTACTAGCATATACATTCATTGATACACGTATGTTGTATGCTGAGAGTAAAATTGTTAGACACTGGCTCTAGAGTATTGAAAATACTGTTGAAAGCAACATTAAATCATATTCACTGGCTCAAGTATTCTTGAATAACTACATCTTGAAGTACATGTACATGTATTCTATCAATGAATTATGGGTGATCATATTTAAGGAAATCGACAATAAAAAGTTAAACTAAAATCGAAGGGTAATCTAATCGGAGGGTAATCTTATTCCGATCAGGAGATCGGACTATTAGAGGCCTTTAACATAGTACACCTGTATCAAATTGTGAATTATGAGGCGAGGCCCCCAACCAAACTTGAACATCCAAATTACCTACTTTGGTCGAAACCTCCGATACTTTAATCACTGGAAGTGAAATTCACACCATAAAATCATGGGGGTTATCAAATTTATTAGAACAAGAAGTTGACAAAATGGTCCAAAATCATGCAGATAATCCAATATTTCTTGTTATTTCATGGATTGATTTTTAGGGTGATCAGATTTATTAGAATGACCTATGTGAACATATGGTCGACTTATTCAATCTTCATATGTACAGACAATAGATGATATTTTTTTATCATGGAATAACAGATTTTGCACAAATGCACTACTTCATGGTTGTTATTCAGAAACAATATGAACCAGTACCTAACAATTACTCTGGTGTTTCCTGTAAAATTTTAGTTTATGCCAGCTGAAAACAAGTTTTTAAATGTTTGGCCCTGCTAATGGAGGCCGAATCCTCTGAGCCATACCACATCCTCTCGACTGCCCAAATAAATAGTCTCAAATGAAAATTTGCACATCATCCCTTTGAGACTTTAAAAAGTAGATTAAGCTAATTTGTAATTGTTCCAGCCTCAATTATTATCAAGTATTGTTTATTCTTTACATTAAAATTGTAAATAACTACAATTATGTTAGTTGATTGGCTTATTAGAAATTATTTGTGCGCTTTCTGAAAGTGTTATATGGTAACATTCACAGTCAGTCCTTTTCATTGAATAAATATATGAAAATGATCACATTTTTTATGTCCACTGCATTTTGTCATTTGGTTGATATATATTTTTGTTCAGTCTCTCGAGATTGGTTTGCTGGCTATCCATGGGGGTCGATGATTATTTCGACATAAATATAAATGTCATCATGGCATGTCGTCCCTTTCTCGCCGAGACAGTGAATTTTACGAACTTAAACAATAGTCTAATTTCCTGGACTCCAGACGCAGTGTAATGTACGGCCTATTATCTCATCAAAAGAGCTGACGAACTACTGCTTTCAACGAACTTCGATGTTCTTTGTGCACATACATTACAGTAGCCTATTACCTGCACCCATTCTACACTATGGAACCACTGAACTGGCACATATTAGCCACAACTGTTCCTATCAATAATGCCTTCGGTTGATAGTCGCACATGTCGTTCATTGATCTCCTTGTGCTATAACCCGTACCGTATAAAAGTTCATTTTGATGCTCCTCACCTGTTATTTTCGGGAAGCTAATTCCTTCTTTTCCACGCTTGTCGCTTTTATTGAAATTTCCAGCGCTGGGGATTAGCTGTACACGAGCCGTTTTTCCCATCAACCGTAACCTTCCCCATATTACGGTAGACTATTGTACCGTAATATGGGGAAGGTTAGGGTCGATGTGAAAA
The DNA here is from genome assembly GCA_036873755.1 of Hanleya hanleyi. NCBI lineage: Eukaryota > Metazoa > Mollusca > Polyplacophora > Lepidopleurida > Hanleyidae > Hanleya > Hanleya hanleyi. The sequence goes on along the minus strand of JAVTVY010057470.1, from coordinate 9,649 downwards.
CGGCTCGTGTACAGCTAATCACCAGCGCCGGAAACTTTAATAAGAGCGACAAGCGACCCTAACCTTCTCCATGCATATTACGGTAGACTATTGTACCGTAATATGGGGAAGGTTAGGATCGATGTGAAAACGGCTCGTGTACAGCTAATCACCAGCGCCGAAAACTTTAATAAAAGCGACAAGCGGGGAAAAGAAAGAATTAGCTTCCCAGAAATAACAGGTAAGGAGCATCAAAATGAACTTTTATACAGTACGGGTTATAGCACACAGAGATCAATGAACGACATTTGTGACTACATCTTCATTTTATCCAGCCAATTTCTACGTTCCCACTTCGAACCTGCCTTGATTTATCTGACCCCTTCAGCATTCAAAATCCGAGGTGTAAATTTCACCAGCTAACGACAGAAGAACCAATCAGAACGTACACATCCAGTGCGAGTGAAGTCGCATAGAGTGACCTCATCCTCTATTAGCGGCGTCCTTAAACCTAATATGGTGCCCACTAATTAGGTCAACCAATCAATAACGCTCTTGTGCGACCCATTTCGAATTTCAAATGTTCTTGAGGTCAGTGACGTCTCGTGTCTATAAGTTATTTGAACATTGAAGGGGTCCAGATATATCAAGGGAAGTTTTAAGTGGGAACGTAGAAATTGGCTGGATAAAATGAAGATGGTGTGACTATCAACCGAAGGCATTATTTTTTTTTTTTTTTTGTGCTTCATCATATATACAAATTGTGCTTTATCCTATATACATATTTAACATGCCTCTTTCACCCACATGTAATAACCATGATGTGTATCCTATACACACACCTGCGTTCCCTCTTGTAATTATGTAATTAATAGCGATTTACTGGTATTGTTTGAAAATCCTGGATTTCTCCCGCTGTATTACTATGTAAGATAAATTTCGGAAAAATTAGAAAAAAGTGTCCATTTCTGTTTAAACTGTTCACCTGTCCCAGCGATTGCTGCCGCATATTTTTCATTGCAGTAGTTTTGGTAGAAGTTGTTCTGCTGGGGCTTCCAACTCAATTTTGATGTACCGGTTCTGAATTTTGAAGAGTATATATATTTTGTTGTTAGTAACAGCAGTGTATTAATGCTACATTGTTTATAGTCATAGCCCAGGATTTTCTTGTCTGCCCCTATCTCACCTCTCATTCCGATTTCTGTTTTCAGCCATACTTCAAGACGGTCCCACAGTATTTTTACACAAATACAGTGAATAAATAAATGTTCTAAAGTTTCTATTTCCTGATTACAGTGGTCACATAGGTTAGTGTTAGACAAACCAATTTGGTACAAGAATGACTTTGTTGGTAAAATTCTATGTAAAATTTTGAACTGGATGTCTTTAAGACTGGTATTTTTTGTACAATGGTGTAATGTTTTAAATACCTTTTCCCACTGTATATTTCCTGATATATTCAACGCCTGCTCCCATTTTTCAAACGATATAATTGGTACATTCGATTGATAATTCAACAGGTTATAGTAGCGTCGACATCCCTTTTACTGCCCTGCCAAATATCGACAGTAAACTCTTATTACCGGTATTGTCTGTAATTGGGGATTAAATTCCAGGTTTATTCTATTCATCCATTCTCTAGGAATATTTTGTTTCAATTTATTATAATCCAGGGACATTCCTTTTATATCAAATTTATTTTTGAAATCCTCAAATGTCAATAATTTGCCATTTGAGTGAATAATGTCACGTACATATTTAATATTATGCTTATACCAATGAGCTACAAAGAAAGAACTCTAAAATGACCATTATACCAAAGAGGTTTGTTGTAAATGTCCTCAGTATAGAACGGTGCTCAAGTATACATAGTGCACACCATGCTTTGAAGACGTCTTTCCAAAAAGTGTTGCTGGTTTCAGCCATCAACATCTTAATATATTCCGGACCCGTATCATAAATCTTTGGGTCAACCACAAATGTTTGCCATTTTTGTTCGCGAAATATTAATCTTCTTATCCAGGAGATTTTTAGAGAGGATATAAGATTGTTAATATTCACCATTCTCAATCCGCCATGTTTGTAGTCTTGGGTTATGACAACGCGTTTTATATGGTCAACCCCGCCTTTCCATATAAATTTGAATAATATCGTATTTACATCCTTGACGAAAGTGTCGGGTGGGTTCGGCAGGGCGAAAAAGAGATGTATCAGCTTTGACAATGCCAGAGATTTAATTATCGTAATTTTACCCAACAAAGTTAAATTTCTCATTTTCCATTTGCTCAGCTCTTTTTTAAGTTCTTCGAGTTTTGCGAGGTAATTTATTTTCCATATGTCATAAAAATGAGTAGTTGAAAAATTTATGCCTAAAAGGTTAAAATCGTTCACCCAGTCGAGTGTTATGTTTTGACACATTTTTAATTCGGATCCCGTAAGCGCCCCAATCCAAACGGCTTTTGTTTTCTCCAAGTTTATTTTTAACCCAGAATGTTTGAAGAAAATCTCAATACATTCCAGTGCTTCATATAGTGATTGCTCTGAACCGTCGAGGGTTAGCTGAGTGTCGTCTGCGTATTGGCTGATTTTCAACATCTTTTATTTTAATTCCTTTAATTTTAACATTTTCTCTAACCATTGAACCTAAAATTTCTGCACATAACAAGAATATATATGGCGATATCGGATCACCCTGCCTACAGCCCCGACCATTTTCGAAGGAAGACGAGATATGTCCGTTTTGAATTATACATGTTTGACTTTTTGCGTATAATATTTGTATCCAGCTTTGCATTTTTTCTCCGAAATTAAATGCTTTAAGAACTTTTGAAATGAACGTCCAGGAAACAGAGTCGAAAGCTTTTTCAAAGTCAATCATTAATAGTAAACCTGGTATTTCTTTATTTCTTGCTTCAAACATAAGATCATATATGAGCCTGATATTCTCTCCACTGCCCTTCTGATCTTCATGTATGAGTTCGTCCAATACCGTCTTTAACCTATTTGCTATACAAGCAGATGCCAATTTATAGGTAACATTCAAGAGTTATTGGTCGCCAATTTTTTAATAAAATTTCTCGGTTTATTTGGCTTCGGTATACATGTGATGACTCCTTGTCTCTGAGTAATCGATAGTTCACCTGTTTTAAAACCGGCATTAATTGACCTCAAGATGAACCCGCCCAATTGTTTCCAAAACATTTTATAAAATTCAACAGGGAACCCGTCAATACCCGGGCAATTGTAACATCAGTTTCTAGTTTATCCGATTCTGCATTATTTAATCTTTCGAATTTTAAGTTTTTTAAGAAGTCATCACTATTCAAACATGGCAGTGTGACTAACGTCACAGGACCTACGAAGTACAGTAGGCATTAGGACTCGAACGCGAACTGAACTCTTGAAAATCCCAACCCCCAGTTGAAATCCTGCCTATATTAAGATGGGCACCGCCCAAGTCAGAATCGCCAGTGATTTTCATCAAAAATCACCAGAAATTTTCATCAAAAGTAGGTTAGCTCAGAACTTGTTGGTAACAGTCTCCTAATGCGCCTTCATTCCAAAAATAAATAACGATCGCCGATTTAATTTTACAATTTTTTAATTAAAGGAAACAGATTGAATAATATAGGTTCAGTAGATTTCAAGCTTTACGTGTGAAAATACATTTACATCTCTTTAATGGTTTTCAGTGCCCTTGTACAGGATCAAAACAACTTTTTGAATCACATTATTTTCCCAACAATACAACAAATTGTTATATATAGTACTATAGTGGAAAGGTAGCATTTATGTAGTTTACGGTAATTCAACTCAAGACCAACACCTTCTATGCACAAGATAATAATGATTCTATGTCATTCTCCTGGGCATAACCGGTACAAAGACGAATAAATAGCGTCTACATCACGTTGTTATCTAGATATATGAGACAACACATTTTGGGCATCGGCAATCTGATGAATGTACTATTCCGGTTTTCTTGTTTCACATTATATTCTATGGCGGTTGATCGGTGATATTCTTCATTGATAAACGGGGGCTCAGCTTCGTTGTAGTGAATCGGAATTGCTGTGACATACCAACACACTCCGTGGCAGTGATTCTGTATCCCCTAATCAAGGAATCAAAATGGATCAAGATTTGAAATGACAAGGGAAATTTAGACATATTTTGTTTACACATGTAATTTTTTGTTCAAATTATATCCAAGTGTGATATATAGTCAATATTCAAGAGGTACCAAAAAACCCCAAAGTATGTCCTCATATTTTCACATCCATGCCAAGAAATACTGCATTGAAAAGGGTCCATTTAGCCTACCCTGTTTTATCGCTCTAATCAGCAAATGGCGGGGTCATATTTCTGCTGTCAAAATTGTATTTCCCTCCAAAGTCTACAGGGTATTTTCAGCAGCAGTGGGTAATTTGACCTGAATGTGGTCAATGATGAAGTGTTTGGATGTGAAATAGGATACACGTTAAAGGCTACAGTTTACATACACAATGTATATCTATAACAATATACTGAAGTGTTAATTATAAATCTAATTTCAATCAGAATTATTTCAGATCAGAACTTGCTGGTAACAATGCCCTAATGCACGTTTATGCCAAAAATCAAGGTTCTAATGTCAACGGTTCTCCTTATTTTGCCGACGAAAGGATTTGGATGGACTGACCGACTGACTGACTGACTCATTACCGGACAATTTGCGATCTGTAGCCTACTTCGTAGGAATTTGGCAGTTCTTGTTTCGAATACAACTTTTTATAAAATTCCCGCCGTTCCTTTAAAATGTCTGATGTGTCATATACATTTTCTCCATTATCTAGTGTCAGTTTTGAGATGAGTTTATTCGTATAATTTCTTTTTTCCAAGCTCAAAAAATATTTAGATGGCTTTTCACCTTCTTTCCATCCACTGAGCTTTGATACGAGTAATTATTCCTCTAATTTTTTTATTTCTTATAAGTTCCAATTCTCGTTTCGCCTCCTCTAATTCATTCAATTTACTGTCCTCAATGGAAACATAATTAATTATTATATCATTCTCCAGTTTTTCAATAAGATTTTCTAATTCCCTTTCCCTTTGATTTTCTGTCTTTTTCTTTATGGATGAGTATTTAATAGTTTCACCTCGTATTTTCATCGGTAGTGTTTCTAAAAAAAGTTGATCATCAATGTAGAGTGGAACATCAGAAGATGGAATATTTTGTAGATTCGATCTATCATATGGAATCGGTATATATTCATCTATTGTCCGGTTAATAATATTCTTAACTAATTCTAAATAAGCAACGTCCTTTAAAAGTGAGCAGTTCAATTTCCAATAGCCTCTCCCTCGGTCAGTGTTAGTAAATTTACATTTGAGGGTGATAAACGAGTGGTCAGTTTTATAGCCCGGTTTTATTTCAGCTTCGGTAGTTATATTGAATATATCTTCACTCGTTAAAAAGAAGTGAAGTTTTGCTTGTTTTCTGGGGTTTTTCCTCCGCCAGGTATATTTTCGGTCCCTATCGTGTAAAATTCTCCATGTATCGACGTGATTTTTCTCCTCAATTTGATTTAAAACCGTGTTTCTAGAGTTCATTTACAATTTGATTTATTTTGTTATAAAATGAAGGCTTGTCAGTATTTGGTTTGTATAAATTGACTAGTGTAACGGGTGTGTCGTGTATTTCCATGTTGATTATTATGAAGTTTCCTAGTGTTCCTAGTGGAGGTCATTATTGATAGGAACAGTTGTGGCTAGGCACAATTGATAGGACAGTTGTGGCTAGGTACATATATATGTTTTGTAAATGGAAAATCCTGTCTCGGTGATCTTTTTTTTTTTAGCAGAATTTGTGACACATTTTGTATTAAATGCGAACACATTTTCTAACAGATGTAACTTATCAAATAATATTTTCATGATATATATTCTATTTTGTAAAAAGAAAAGATTTCAGCCACCCACTCATGGAGAAAGTTTGGAAGATTTAATAAAAAGTCAGCACAACAGACTGATGTCATTTAGCTGCAGTTGGCATTGAAACAATAAATCACAACCATACTACATTTGTACATGGACTAGCTGTGTAAAGTAACCAAATCATGGCATTTCTTTTAAAAATCTATTTGCCAAACTGTACTTAGTGCCCGGGCTGCTGTCTTGCCTGGCTTATATCCCCCCACCTGGCAGTTGAAAAGCACCTACTCCGATTGATCTGTGGACTGCGCTCTATTGAACAGTTAGGACCGACCGTCACAGTTCAGTATATCAAATCTGATATTACAACGATCGAATGCACTTTTAATGATAAATTGATAGTTGGAATATGACAGTAGTATACATAACGCAAATTGATGAGATACCCCCCCACTGCGCATGCGCAGAACCTGGTGTGACGTCATAAGTGTATGGGCATTGGGGGGTTATTGGGGGTGTGCGCATGCGTGATGTGTGGGAGGTGGGTACAAGATGGCCGCCATGTGGGAGGTGGGTACAAGATGGCCGCCATGTGGGAGGTGGGTACAAGATGGCCGCGAGTGTGAGTGAGATGTGGGAGGTGGGTACAAGATGGCCGCCAATGTTCACAAATCATGATAATCAAGATATCTATCGCTCTATATATAGATGTGTGGGAGGTGGGTACAAGATGGCCGCGAGTGTCATGTGTGAGGTGGGTACAAGATGGCCGCCATGTGGGAGGTGGGTACAAGATGGCCGCCATGTGGGAGGTGGGTACAAGATGGCCGCCATGTGGGATTGGCCGCCATGTGGGAGGTGGGTACAAGATGGCCGCGAGTGTGAGTGAGATGTGGGAGGTGGGTACAAGATGGCCGCCAATGTTCACAAATCATGATAATCAAGATATCTATCGCTCTATATATAGATGTGTGGGAGGTGGGTACAAGATGGCCGCGAGTGTGAGTGAGATGTGGGAGGTGGGTACAAGATGGCCGCCAATGTTCACAAATCATGATAATCAAGATATCTATCGCTCTATATATAGATGTGTGGGAGGTGGGTACAAGATGGCCGCGAGTGTGACTGAGATGTGGGAGGTGGGTACAAGATGGCCGCCAATGTTCACAAATCATGATAATCAAGATATCTATCGCTCTATATATAGATGTGTGGGAGGTGGGTACAAGATGGCCGCGAGATGATGGCCGCGAGTGTCATGTGTGGGAGGTGGGTACAAGATGGCCGCGAGTGTGAGTGAGTGCAAGATGTGGGAGGTGGGTACAAGATGGCCGCGAGTGTCATGATGTGGGAGGTGGGTACAAGATGGCCGCGAGTGTGAGTGAGATGTGGGAGGTGGGTACAAGATGGCCGCCAGTGTGAGTGACATGTGGGAGGTGGGTACAAGATGGCCGCCAGTGAGTAATGCGGAGCTCTTGTCCAATCAGAAGCGAGTATTTCAAATCCGTCACAGAGCTCTCAGCCAATCAAAAGCGAGTATTTTGACCCGGTGCATTATGGGCCATATCCAAGATGGCGGCACGTATGTTCAAGATGGCGGCACATCCGGTGTCGAAAACTGGCCATTCCGTCGGGATGTGGTCACCTAGTGTCGAAAACTGGTCCTTGTATGGGTCCTGCTAGACGTTTTGACGCCATGATATAGACCGGAGAGAGAGAGAAAACAACAACAAGGATGACACATGAGGGAACAACAACAACAACAAGTTTTTTTTCATATAGTTTATTTTCCCCTCCATCATAACATACCCACGCTGGGGGAGCCGCGTTGGGTATGTTTACAATTCAAGAAAGACTCTTGTCCAATCAGAGACCACCATTTGCATCTGTCCTATTCATTCCTGTCCGTTAGATGTATTCTTGTCCAATCAGAAGTCGCCATTTCAGAGAGTTCCTTCTTCGGTCATGTTCATTCTGAACCGTTTATTCTAATCATCGTCGGCCAGGCCTGGATATTCTTCGGGCAGCATGTTCTGAAACAGTTGTTTGCGCATTTTGATCGCATTTTCCAGGGCCTAGGTGGGTGGTAAACCCATATCCTCTTCCAAGTGACGCTTGGTCTTCATGATGGACCTGTGCGTGGGGTCCCCTTTCATTTCAAGCGGTAGTAAGGTATACTGTTCATAGATCGCCATGGCTGTTTTCCTGATGCGGGGCATTTGGGTGTACGTCTGTTGTAAATTATCCTCTCCAGTGTCCTCGATCGCTTCAGCGTGAGTATTGATAGCTGCTGTCACAATACGATCCCAGAAGGTAGGTTCTGCCTCACTTTCCTGGGATGAAGGCTGATTCTCTGAGGTCAAGCTCTCCATATCAGTAGATAGACTGTCAGCCATCTTGGATTCAGTATCAGTCGATGCACTCTCATCAATCTCTGTATCAGTATCTGCCTCAACGGGCTCCTCGGCGTCTTCAGTCCCATGTATATTTTTCTGGTGTCGCATCATATCGTAATGTCTGGTGAACGTGCGTTCACACTCAGAACAAGCATAAGCCATGTTGACGGTTGAACGACGACTGTGCGTGTTTTGGGAATACGCTCGCTTTTATAGACAGTAACGCCCATCAACGCTTAGCTCAACACTTCAACGCCCTGGTGAATTAGCTCAGAAGCTCTGATTTCATGGAATTGACACCAATTCATCGAAATGCAGTGACGCCCGTCAACGCACGTCGTTACGCCTTAACGCTCGTCTCAACGCTTTAACACACTTTCTTAATGCTTTAACGTTGTTTAATGATGCGTTCGAACAAATGTTTCTTTTGTGCTATTGCTCTGACATACGCCGCTTTCCAGTTCACGCCCGAGGTTTTCAACATCGACGCTGTTCTTTCAATTTCTATATGGACTGGGTCCTTATCCAACAATTTCATATGGGTCAGTAAGTCGACATACTGCTGACGTAAAGCCCGTCGTAGTCTGGGTGCCAATCTGTTATAGGCTAAAATTGCAGCTTCCTCTTTCGAATACCCTTTGCGTTGAAACTTGTTTCCTGTGGCCTCCAACATCCCGCCCATCTCGGCGTCCATACTTTCTTTGAATAAATCCTTCCATAGCCTCGAGTTCACATTATGTTCTTCAACCTCGGGTTGGGCCTTCACGGTTGGGTGATATTCCAGGACTGATGGTATGAAGCGGGCCCGCTGTATGGGGGTGGGCTTCTGCTGCTGCTCTGCCAGGAGTGCACTCGGCGGATGGTGTAGGGGTATAGGCCGTTGTGGTGATTCCTCGCCGGGTAACAGTTGGGTCGTCAGCCGACGATCTTCGGGGGTATGGGCTTTTAAATCTACGAACAGGTAGCCGTACGGACGAATTGTCGCTTCTTGAAACGCCCACATAAAATGGTCAATGTTCTGAGGATAAATTCGGCTACCAAACACACGGATTTGTGCTCTATCAATGGGATTGGAGAACAACACAAAGTATTGGCAGTTCAAGGCAATATCTCTGGACGCCTTCCCTTGAGGAAAGAGATTCTGAGTCAAATAGATGACGGACAGATTTCGATGATGGGACCCTTTGGTGAATAGGTCGGCGATTTTCGAATTGTCCTTGACCGCACTCATCAGATCATCGAGTACTACCACGTTGGTCTGCTCGGAATCGAAGTAATAGGGTTCGTCTATGTCGTGAGGAATTCCTGGAACAAAGCTCACATTTTGTAGTCGTGCAGTTTCGTAGGCGGGCTGCCATTGG